>JAVQKG010340012.1:0-13617 GCA_036025885.1 Hypseleotris bucephala | reverse complement strand
TATTTTATGGGTAATAAATAGTCTATAGCATCTTTATGGATATAGGACAAAGTAATATCACATTAATCAACAATATAAGAGATCATATATATTTATACACAAGATATTATTGTTTCTTTATCAGTCAGCATAGTTGCCAGTCCAGATATCCATGTTCAGCACCTGTTTCTGTTACTGTCTTTTGGTGTCACCATAGGGTGTCACTCATCACTCCAGTGAAGAGGACTGACCATTGCAACACTTTCGGTTAGACAATTTGTTGTTCATGTTATCCTGCTGTGATCACAACATTGACTAGTTCTCATATTTGTAGCGGACAGCCAAATCCCAATAGGTGTGTAGGCCATCACACCTAAGATACCTGTTGATGTATGATGACACCAGGCTGTCAACCCTCTTGTGTCTCTTTATGCCAGAGTGTCCAGGTAGGTGAGCTGGTGGAGGAAATGGGTGATAGAGCAAACAGATAAGTGCCTGCTACCTGTGGGCTCAGTCAGGACCTTATAAACCAGAAGCCGTTGACATGGTGCTCCATCAGGGTCTGCCTCAATGAGACCCACAAGGCATTGAGCTCTTATCTGTGCTGGCCCCTGCTTAGCATTCACGCCATTCACAAGAACAATACCACCTCTTCCCGCTCACTGGATCTCTGACTGACAGTGGGTGTTGGTGCACTTGTGTCTGACTTCAGCCTCTATCTGACGCTGGGTTGTTTATCCAGTCCAAATCCCCTCACCAAGACACAATAAGGGGTGTGTGTCTTCCTCAACTCTTGCCAGGTTGTTTGTTTAACTGGGCTTTTATAATGGAGCAGCTCTCCAATAGGCACATTAGTTTCCTCCATAGTAGGATATGTACTAGCTGGGTGACAATTGTGTTTGGTTAATGAAATGGGTGACTTACTATTCAGCTACATTTGTTTTTGTCATAATGTCAGGCTTCAGAAGTTTGAAGCTTGAAATGTAAGGGCATAGCAGCAAAACTCAAAGTAAAAATACTTGTGGAGCATCTAAATTCTTGTCTGCTGTTTGTTACATTAACTGTCCAAGCTCTAATGCCAGAAGCCCAATACAGCTTTTAGGTTGTTAGTTTTTTTGTGAGGTTCATACAATTTTTTCCTGAATCTGTCAATTTTGAGTGCTACAATAAAAATAACTCAATATGCACATATGTCTTTCATTCAGAATTATTATTGGATGAAGTACTATTGGTTTAAAAGCTGCCTTTTGCTAAGAAGGATATCTTGAATGCATGCTTTTTAGTCACGTGTAATCTGCTTTCAGTTTTTCATCAGGCAGCTCAGATCTCATATTTGACCACTCCGATATCAGAGCAGAGGATCTTGGGAGCCTATGAAGCCATAAAGACTCCTGTGTAGGTGGGGTATTATAAAGTTTCTATATAATAAACCCCTGTGATCAGTATATCCTCTATGCCTTATTTATGAATGGCAGAATTTGACAAGGGGCAGCTCAGTGGGGTAGCTGCTGATCACATGATACCAAAGAGAGCCAGGCGAAGAATTTAGACAGCACCCCCTTCATATTTGATGGCTCATATCATAAGCCTGTATGCCCCTCCTTCACTCTCATATGTGCAGTGATGCTGAGGAGAGCGGTGCAGCGGAGAGGTGGGCTGTACAGATAGTGGCTGCGTTTGATCTGAAGGTCGCCAGCCCCTTGCCAGTGTTGAGAGATGCTTGGCGAACGAGACCAGCTCTTATTTAATAACATGAAGGGGAAGCGGACCTTTCTCTCATAATTAGGCCTAATTACCCAGTAGGTGTGGACAGACGACCCAAGAAGAGACAAACTGCCTTTATCCACAGACTTAGAGTCAGATTACACAGAGCTGTCTTATCTGTTACAGGTCCAGCATGAGCCTCAGTCCTGCACTCCTGCTCTTCCCACTGGCTCCCATTCCAGCTCAGGTATATTAGTCAGTCAGTTTGATTTATTATACGCACTCCATTGACTTAATGAACTTGTTACCCTATTGTATTTATTAACCATGAGCCATCTTTACCTAACTGACTTTTGTAGCTGTTTGTCAACAGTTACTCGATTAAATACGTTTTGTGTATTTTATTGAGCAGTTGTTTGCCCGTCCGTCTCTTGGTGTTAGCAGAAAACAATCAATGCAGCCTTGCAAACACAACTGAATGACAACCGTAAACCATTGCATTTGTTTACAGTATTTGAGCATCCTGCATGGGGTTTTAAGTGATTTGGGAGCTGGCACCACAACAAACCTATTGTTGGGGGCACTTCCATGTCTGGAAATGCTGACACTGAGTAAACAGAAGCAAAAGAGCACTAAGGAAGTAACAAACGAGAAAGTAGCCAATGAACTCCTTTTTCTAACTGTGATTGTGAGGTATGTCCAGCATTGTCCGAAACTGGTTCCTTTTGAAAGACTTATGCAAAAGTCTTAAACCATGTAAAAAGACAGTTTTTTGTTCTAATCCTGTGACTCATAGGTGTGCTCTGGTCCGCTAAGGTAAGACAAAGAGTGACGCTTAATCCACCTGTTGTCAGAGATAGAGCCTCCCGTCACATAAGGACAGCACTGTCTCAGGAATGCAGCCTTACTCACCCTTTCACAGCACCAGGGCTTAACTGATAGACCCTCACAAAAACACTGTTGACATTTTTTAGCTATTTTCTTCATACCACTCAGAAACTAGTTTGTACAGTCAGGGGCTGAGCTGCGTCCTGCTAGTTATATTGAGGGCAGTACTTTTACTTCCTTCACTACAGATTGCTGCCTAATAATTCAAATTAGTTGATGTGCATGTTAATACATTAATACATTTAAGTGTGTTCCTGTAACTTCTGTAGTTTGTGTGAAATCTGCTTTTGTTTATCTGTGTAGCTCATTGGCAGTGGAGTAATGAATGGGCTGAATGGCGGACTGCTAGAGTATGTCCCTCAGACTGCCGCGTGGTGTCTTTAATTAGGCAGGCCGGCTTGGGGGCTGTCTCTCCGCTTCACAGATTCTCATGGACAATTTAACCACTAACCTTGTGAAATGAGCTGCTCCTGAATGCCTCTGGCTCTAGTTTCAGAGTCAGGCCTGATTGCAGGGAGCAAGGGTTATGATAAGTAAAAGTAGAAGCAGGACAGAGACACTAGACTCATTACATGAGATGACAGAATCATCCCCAGATTCCCCACTGACTAAGAAATCGACTGACATATCTATAACTACACAATACTGTATCTACACACAAAAGTACTTGTCTTAGTCTGTGTTGAGCCTTGGTTTAGTTTAATTATGCTCATATTCTATATATGTTGAGCATAATGTTGCTTTGACAGACTGAAGTCAATCAAAGCAACATTTTCTTTTAATGATCTAAACCAGTTTAAACTCTCAACATTAGGTTATATGTTTTGAGCTGTTGTGATTGCAGCAGTAGTTAAAAATGAAGTGATAGTTGTCTTCTATATAAGTCATCTCAATCATGTGGCTGGAACACTGTTTAATGTCGACGCATCATTTCCTCACTGCATACCTGCGGTTGGTTTGGTTTCCTCAGTCGACAAACGACATAAAAGCTTTATCTGTTACCTGTGCCTCTGGGACAACGGCTGTTGATCACAGGAGGAGTGAGAAGCCAGAATCTCCGAATGTTTACTGTAATTAAGCTGTCAGTGCTTGTGATTTATGATGTATTGAGTAAGAGGTATTATCTAGACAAGAAAAAGGAAGAGAAAACCTGTGTTTCCAACAGCCACGGGCTTTATACCAACAATACTAAAAATACAGACAGTAAATTAAACAAGTTTCAAAACAAAAGACATGCTTTGTACTTAGTAATTGTGGAGTAACAGATTTTTAATCTAAATTCCTTTATTTAAGCCTGTCCTTCACAGTAATACAAATAGTCAATATTGATGACATACATGACATATAAATGACATACATCCATACATTGTTTTTGTGTGTTTTTTTATATCAATTATGTGAAATCTATGATAAAACTAAAAAAATGACATATTGTCTGTCTGTTGTTCATTTGCATGGGTTAATTGTTGTATGATTCTATTTTTCAGCCGGTGCTTGCTTTGTAGTGGGTGCACTGATGATGTGATGCTGTGATGTCTCGTCCTGCTCCGACCCCCGTCTACACCCTGAGGGGCGCTGGTGGTCCCCTCAACACCCTCCACTTCAGCTGCAATGAGGGCACCACACCTCTTCTCCTTTCTGGGTGAATGTCTTTCCAGTACATACATTTTAAGACAAAGATGCTATTTTGTTGTTTTATAATTAGCATGCATTGGTTGGGAAAAGTTCAGTTTATCTCTTTTTTCTTTCTCTTTATAATTTTGTTCGAACAAGGTCAAAACAAGATGAATCAAAGTCAAGATTATGTTTTGAAATAGAAACAGACATGGAAAAATTCTAAGAAATCATTTTTTTTCAGTTCATCGAAAGGTGCTGTCCATATTTGGAACCTGAACAGTAGACGGCCTGAGAAAATCATTGAAGGCCACTCTGGGAACTCTGTGATATGGGTCAACATCTTGCATTCAGTACAGCAGCTTATCAGGTAGGATGATTGCCAATATAGAAAGTGTTTTAATTAACATTTAACAAATGGTTGTGTGTAGTCAGGGCCGGGACATGCGGATCTGCCTTTGGGACCTCAATGAAGGACGTAGTAATGTGGTGGACTCTGTTTGGACCGGCAGTGTTGGATTCTGTCAGAGTTCACTGCTGGAGACAAGTCCTGGGAAATGGCTGCTGGCCTATGCAGGAGAGCAAACTGAAGAGGTTAGAAGCTAATTGCTAAAGACATAATCACAACATACAAAAGGATAGCGGAAAATGGGCATTGTTGTTACAATTTTCAACCCACATGAACCTGATTACACAATCTACTGTTTATTGTATTTCTTGAGACATTAGGTAGTTTTCTCTTTTGCTTCTTTTAGTAGACTTTTGATTACACTTTGATTTTTAAAGGTTTAAGAGTGCCAGTATCTGTTGGTGAAGCTACATCAAGATCTTAGCCAGAAAGTCAGCCTTCTTTTATTGCCTACAGATTCATGTTACCTTATTCACTATGGAGGAGCCATACTTGAAAGGCACAGAGTGGTCACCTGATCCAGGTCAAACGTGCCTCTGCTAACCCTCATCCAGCAGGCTAGGCATCAGGGCGCCTGTGACTCCTGCACCTCAATAATGCCATTGTCCTAATAGACACAGACAGACACAAACACACAGACAGACACCCATAAAAGATAGACTTAAACAGGCCACCACAGATTTTGTCATTTTCCCTCCCCGCCCTATTACACAGACATAACTGGCCTAGACAGATTCTTATCAGGCATCAGAAAATAAAACAACCACACAAAAGACAATACATATAAACTAAAGTGCCTCAAGTCCCTGCACAATGGCATGATTTAGTTCCGAAATTAAAAGTTAAGCTAATTTTAAGATACATACACACACTAATATAAAAACTCTTCTTCTCTTTTTCCAGTGGTTTCACTGTTTACTGCTCACAGTAAAATTCCAGCCATGGCAGAAACATTAATTAATAGTGTGGGTTTTTTATTTATGGGCAGCACAATGCCACACAAGAACAGCACATCACCTGAGGCACTGAGAAGTCCTTAAAGGCCCTCTTTGTCAGACGCACAGAGGTAAACACAGAGGACAGATGTGGCCTAGCGCTAAAATACTGATCACTCCCTTAAAGGGATGTTTAATCTGAGGCTAATGAGAATGAATATGTGCATCATCATGATGGGGGAAGTCAACTGATTTAGATTTGCTAAAGACTCACAAGTCCACAGGTCCAGACTTAATACTGGGCCTCTTTAGATTGTGTATTTTATCAGAATGTGTGCCAATTTGTGCAGGAAAATACTATCAATGTCCTGTGGTCTGCTTTTAATAGGATTTATTATAGACAACATGGCGGCTGCTTTGCTCTGATAGATCACACTGTGCCACATGTGTCCAAGCTCATTGGTTAACAGAGGTCCTGAACCACAATGACATATTCAGTTTGCTGTTGCACAGTACAAACAAATAATAAAAAAATATACATTTCTAGTGCATATATAACATAGTCACACAGCTAGAAATAAATATGTACTATTATATATCAAATACATAAAAAGTAACTTAGATTCTATTGTAAAGATGTACATGCCATCTACATTCACTTATCAAAGTTTAAATTTTAGCAGATGATTATTATGTTCATCTTTCATCTTTTTGTCTGGTTTGTTGCAGATTAAGATTATTGAGCTACCCAGTAAGACTGAAGTCTGTACTCTGCTGCTCGATACTAAGTTGGGAATGGTCATGTGCATCAAACTGTGGCAGGTA
The DNA here is from genome assembly GCA_036025885.1 of Hypseleotris bucephala. Taxonomy (NCBI): domain Eukaryota; kingdom Metazoa; phylum Chordata; class Actinopteri; order Gobiiformes; family Eleotridae; genus Hypseleotris; species Hypseleotris bucephala. Next base: position 7,263 of record JAVQKG010340012.1, on the reverse strand, counting down.
TGTAACCTAAACCGACACATTTTTAGTTTACAAAAGTCCCTCCTCATATTAACCTGCACATACATAAAAACTCAGTGGGGTCACCCTGACAATCAAAACATATTTTCTTTGTTGTGTTTACATTTTAAGGAGCACTTTCTTCTTTAGCTACCTGCTTTGTGCTTGGTTAGCCCAAACCACATAAAAATAACACCATAAGAAAGGTCAACAAAAATGTATATGTGATGTGTGGCACATGATTTATAACCCTTCAGTTCATCCCAGACCATTTTTTCCAAAGCATTTCTTCTCAGCTGGCAGTGAGTCCCAACACTGTAATTACAGCGTTTGTGAGGACTGGGGGTTCACAGTCATATATCAGCCTGCAGCTGTACATCCAATCTGATCCCAGCAAGAGATTGTTTTCTGTTTTGTAAATTCTGTCTTGAGTTTTATTTTCCGAACATTAACAGGACTGTAATTATTTCTATAGTAAATTATTAATCATCTGTGTAGATTTGTGTTACAAAATACTGTATATAGTTTAGCAACTTCAATGACCTGTGTAGCTTAAAGTAAACGTAAGAAAGATGTTGGCAGAACATAATTTATCTTCTCAAATTAAGTTTAAGTTTGGCTTCCGGTTTTAGGATTGGTGCAATAAAAAGTAAAATTGCTTTGTGAAATATGATAAAACCACTGAAAAGGTTGCAGCACGTTGTACAGATTGTAGACAAGTCACCGTTGATGCCGACTGTGTTTGTGTTTTGCCTTTAACTCTTTTGATTTAAGAGCTACACCCACCTTTCATCTGATTTATGAACCAATGCTGCTGTAGTGTTGAGTGCCAAGAAACATAATGATGAGTTATATCATTATAAATTATATAATATTGCTGTACAGTGCAATCTGCTGTTTGACTTCCAATCTTCAGGCTGATCCCTTAAATGATCAACTCATGTTCATCAGTTACAGTGAGTAAAGTAGCCGAAGACTGGCAGAAGAATGAAATCGAAAGCTTGTTGCAGAAAATAGCAGTAACTCTGGATCTACTGTGACTGAAGGTTTTATGCACATGCAGTTTGTCAGTCATAAAAAGTCTAGCTGAGTTCAAAATGCTGCCTTCAGTTTTCTGAGACTGACGCTGCAGGGGGGAACATCTGACACAGTCATCTTCAGTCCACTCTATCTGTCTCTCACACGAGCCAACAGAGAGAAACTCCTCACACTGTCACTTCCATACCGTCTTTCTTCTCCCGTTAAGTGCCGCTCGTGAGACGAGTAGCGATTATCCTCTTTTATTACCAAGACAGACTCACCAACAGATTTATAGCTGGCCTTTAAGACCTCTCGGCTGGAGTTTATGGAAAAGATTAAACGTGGTGTTAAACTAATCGTTCTTCTCAGTCCAGCTTCCCTTCAGCGCTCTCCCACCCAGCCCACAGTTCAAAACTTCTGCTACATCTATAAGGTACTTCGCTGAATGTGAAGTGCACAACAATAGAGTGGGACTGAGGCCAGAAAGTGTCTCCATATGTGTGTATGCTAGGCTGAGCCTGGAGCAGGACAGTAGTGATGTATGATGTGCAAGACTTTTAATGTGAACAGAGGCTGGCGGGGAAAAGGAAATGTTCCTATACAGATATCCATCACTCTCAGCTCATCACCTCACTGCCTCATGGCTATGACATCATGGAGGAGAGGGACAAATCACAGCACACGATTGGTTCCTTATGTGAAGGCTGTGTTGATCAGGGACATGCACTAGTCACATCAACAAACAACTGCTGATTCCTAGGTAAATTGATAGAAATACATATACACATATTTTCATGAATATGTTTATACAGACTTGTGTCTTAAGAAAAAACCCCATAAGGTTACATTTTACAGATAGTTGTAAATATAACTGACAATTAACTGGAATACTACTCTAGGTTATTTATCAGGATCTTCTTAATATTTATTGTATTTAGTGTTCAAATGTGTTTAAAGAATATACTTAAATAACTTGATATTCTACGTTTTTCATCATTTTGACCAAAATATTAAAAACATTTCCACTTTTTGTCATTAAATGGGTTAAAGACTAAACTTGTTTCTTTGTACTGTACTGCACTTCTATCTACACTGTAAAATTAGCTGTGATAATTAAATATTTCATCCAAATTAGCTTAATTTGCAGAGTTGCTGTGGCCAGATCAGTGTATGCCAGAGGTTGTTCTGGTTTATGTATTTCTGTTTATTTCAGTTGTAACCTAGCAACTCACTAGCTATTTATTATTATGTGTGTATTTTTTGGCTTTATTGATTGGACAGTATAGCGACAGGATACCAGGGAGACGCATGGGGAGTGACATTGGGCAAACTGTCATGAGCCGTATTCATACTCACGACGCCGGGGCATTTCAACCTCTGAATATGGGAAATGGCCCTACATTAGTTGTTTTTATTAAGAATTAATTTTCATTCTTATATTGCTTGTTGTATTTTGACAACTAATTCCTGTTTGTCAATGTTTTATACTAAGCACAGTACTTAAGGATCTCTGCTTTTGTATTCAATGATCTTGCCCTGTGACCGTTTTCAATCTCTGTCTTTCCGGCTGTTATGGTGCTCATGAATCTTGTCTCTAAGCTGCAGCCCACTCCAGCAGAGAGCCTCCTTGTAAAAAAGCCTATGGAGGATATAATGAATTAGGTGTCTACCCAGGGTTCCCTGACCTCTGATCTGTGACATAATCAATCATGGAGGTCCTACACTTAAGTGAAACAGTGGGCCTCCAAAGTGGGACGCTTTAGCCTGCGCTCTTCTGGTGTAGCCGAGACCCTGATCACTTGTTTTTATTTGTTTTCATAATTTGTCAGTGTTCGTCTTTGCTCTATGTGTTTGGAAGAGATACACAGGTCTTGCTATAATTTGTTTAAAGCTGGGCGAAGAGAAATATATATTGTGAAGTGAGAAGGGGGCCTTGATAGATGAAAAAATGGTGGTCTTTTTGGCCCCTTTGCACATATGGAAAAAATTTCTTTCCCTCTTCGCTTTTTACATGGCACACTGCTTTCACTTGGGGCCTGATGGTACTTTAAAGGAAAATATCTGCTGTGGTGTTTTTATGCTGAAGCTATTCTCCGAAGCATGTGCAGCTTCTTAGGTCAAGGTTACATTTGTTAAATTTGTGATGATGATTCATTTTTAGAATATGTCACTGTGGAAACGTGTTCTTTCATTTCTGCTTCACAGATGAACTGCAAAAGAGCCACGTGATGAAGAAAAATGCTTCTCTTCTTGCTCTCTTTATCCATTCTCCTCTTTTCTTCTTCACTCCTTCATTATTCCCTTAAGGAATGAAAAAATGTATGTAACCTCATTATAACAGTTCACCTTTTGTTCTTTTTGTCAGTACAGAGTATTTCATTTCTTTTATTTAAATATTGCACATATTGTACATTTGCGATAACTTAATTCACAGCTTGTTATTTTAAAATTTGTTAAAATTATTTGATGGCCATAATAGTAATTGTCTCATTAAGCACCCGCTCCATCTTTCTTTAAGCAAGCTTGTCATTATTAATTTCTAGCTAAAACTCATGTTTTTGGATATCACTATGAGACATAAAACTTGTGTGGGTGTTTAGAGACTCCCTGATGCTTAATTAAAGCAATTTTTCATTTTATTTGTTTTTCCTTGACAGATTTACACTGATGTATTCACAATAAACATTGTACCTGGTGGTAGGATTTTAAAGGGATGATGAAATTGTGCTTTTGAAGAACAACTGGAACTCAATCATCACACACATTAAATTTTGAAATACATACTGTACATCCATACCAGCATTGTAACAAGCCTAATACTGTACACTCAGAAAAAGCTTCTCGACTATAGTATGCCTGATTGCCGACAGTGCTCTCAGTAATATGGATGAGGAGTAAAGTGAGCAGTAGTGTAATGGAGTGTGGGGAAGATAGAGCAGCAGTCTGATGAATGGAGCCCATAGCGTCTCTCGAAGTGTCAGCGCCAGCTTCCAACACGATAACCTCTGCTCCACTCAGCTCCCAGCATCACACGGTGGATCCTGTGGTTTTTACAGAGCTCTCATCATACATCCCACCAAACACTTGTGTTTGATTGTGTTTTATCTTTCATTTCAGCCAGACCTGGGAAGAGGGCCTTTGCTTTTGGCTGGATACGAAGATGGGTCCTTGCTGCTGTGGGATGTGACCCAGAGGTCTAAGTTGAGCCAAGCCAAAGCCCACCCTGAGCCTGTCATGTGTCTGACCTTTGACCCTGCACGTCTAAAGGGCATATCAGGCTCCTCTGACAAGATACTGTCTTCCTGGATTATGGACAGTCAAAACAACCTGCTGGTAAGACGAGCCTCTTCAAAGTACAATATTTAGAAAAGGCATAATTTGTCCATCAGTCATAAATTTAACCTTGAAGGGGACAAATTATGCCCTTTTCAAGCTTTAGTTTTCTCTCTAGTATAGTGTCATTCTACCCTTTAAAATGTTGCACAAGAAAGTCACCCAGATGTCAGAAAAAAAAAATTAAACAGCTAAGAGCGAAGATGGAAGGAGGTTTTGTTGCCTTCTCTGGGTTCCTTTGGAAAACACAAGGGCCCAAAGAGGAAGAGACTCAGCAGGGCCTCGGTGCCATAAATCAGCTGCTGGTTACACAGTGCTGGCAGGACCAGGGGCCAAGGGTTGAGCTGGGGCTGTCACTCCAGACCTCAACCACCCACATACACTTTTACGCACAACTAGTTTAAACAACAGTAGTGCTCAAGAATATCTCAGATTTTACACATAAAATATATATATAAAAATCTAGTAAATAAATGGTTTAATGGAAAGAGATCAGTTTTACTGGAATACAAAAAGTCTTTTCCAGACCATCTCCTGCCACCATAAGAGATCACAACAACTTTGTCCCATAAACCACTGCTAAAGAGACTTAATGCCTCATTTGGAGCTGTATTTCTCTTGATTTCAGGAGCAAAAGGGAATGCTCATATTTTTCCTCCAACCTCCATGAATCAGAGTCAAACTGATACACAACACTCCAGCAGAGGGAACAGGGTATTATTCTTTCCAAGATTTTTTATTTTTTTTCAAATGGACGCTTGAATTAGAAATATTTGCAGAGGCTACATTTGTTCACCCAGAAAATGTGACTAGAAAAACATCAGGAAGAATTTGATTCAATATACCAAAAACAGGAGACGATAGTTAGTTTATTTTGCTCATTCAACAAAATATTGATTCAGCATATAATCCAGGATGAGGATGACAGGAAAAAAGCACACGTAGAGGGAAAGGATCCAGCAGGGCCTTTTAAATTATCCTCAAGTGCAGCTCAGTGTGACGTCCAGACAGCTCTCCTCAGTTCTTCCCACAAAAGTATTTTTGTGTTGCAGCAGTAAAAGGGGTAGGGGGTCTGCCGGGTGGCGAATCCCGGCTCTGGGTCCTGACGGACGACCCGTGAGAGGTAATAAAAATATCAAAACCTCTGAGGCCCCTTAACTAAACAAAAAACACGTCTGCAGTAAATGGAACAGTAGTTTCACAGTGGGAGGCTGCAATAAAGGCTGTGGAGTTTGTAAGTGCCACAGCATCCCACTTCCACAAAGTACCCCTGCGATACCATTTAATGTAGTGTTACTGCTGCTTAGACGGCTGCATGTTTCTTTTTGTAAAGGGAAACTGAATTTGACACAACACAGTGCAGTTATGATTTAGTACAGCTGAAAGGCAATGAATTAAGTTTATCAGGGCCAGATAAAGAGTGATAGCCTCTGGTATGGGCCTTAATATACTGCACATGGCTTCCAGAAGGCCATTATCTGCTGTTTGACCTGGCTGGCCTGATAACATTTTCGTAGCACTATGGCTTCATCCACAGCAACTTTTTTGCCCTCTTTTGCGCATACAGTTTTGTGAATGTGTAAGGTACAGCTATTAGGGAGAAGGGTGTTATGGTTTACATGCTGTTAAGCCAGATGGACATGTATTTAGGTGGCAACTCATTGACAGGATTCCTCTAGGACAAAGAAGAAGACAGAGGTCGCGGGCTGTTTTAAAGGGAAAACGGGTATAGACAGAAGAAGATTAGCAGTGTACATCAAGCATGTCCGACAGCGAGCTCTTTTTACAAACTGATGACAGTTCACTACAGGTGGGACTCCTGTGTCTCATCTTCACTACTATGTAAAAATATCTTCACTGTCTCTGTCCACTTGTCACCTGCATGGGGTTCTTCTTATAACACTTGCTTGTCTTTAGTCCGGCTCTGACCTCTTCTTTAATGTAGATTCAGTTTCAGTTCTAACATGTGCTTCTAGTCACAAGTCTTACAAATGTCATAAAAATTATTCTTCTGTCCACTCAACTTCCTCTGTGTGCTTTCTCAGTTTGGCCACTCACATGTTTGACACATCCATCACCTGTAAGTCCAGGTCCAGCTCAGGCCAGTGACAAAAGGTTGTAATCTCCTCTGCTCTGTGTGATTCAGGGACAGGGTGTGTCAAAAATACCTGTAAAAAAAACCTCCCCACCACTAGGCTCGAGTGAGTAAGCGATGATTGGACATTTCAGTAGCTCAACATGAATGATAAAAAAGTGCCAAGACAGGCAGAAAGACAGAGAGAAAGGTGGAACAAGAATTAAGTCAATGTTCTGTGCTGATGAGATGCTACAGAAGAGGACCTGAAGTGTGAGTGTGTGTTGAATGTGTAGACCACAGGACTGTGTGCGTCCAGCTGCTGAGCAGAGCTGGTAGCCTCCTGACAGCTGAGAAAACTGGCATTTCCACAGCCAACCTACAGATGTGTATACTTATTATTACCATGCTATAACCCAGGCCAGAAGGTAGTGTTCAAAGAAGAAATGAGCGATGGTGCACAAAGATGGTTTCTGTCTATAATCAAAAGTATAGATGAAGTAGGAAGACAAATTAAGTGTCAGATAATATGTGCCAAAAGCTTCTTGGTTATATCTAATGGATTTCATTACAGTACTACAGCAGCAGCAGCGGCGTGGCTCTGAAACAAAAACAACATCAGTGTTGAACAGAACATGGAATTAAAATGATGTGAAACATTGTTTTACTTTTCAAAAACAGCGTATGAAAACTGGTTCTGTGGCTCGTATGTCATTTATTATAAATTACAATATAACATTTTTATTGTTTGTGTTCTACAGGTTTATCAGGCAAAGTTACTTCTTCTCAGACTGTAAAAAGTGAGGTTTAGTTAGAACTACCTGCGAAATCATTAGCCA
>JAVQKG010339985.1:0-11279 GCA_036025885.1 Hypseleotris bucephala | reverse complement strand
ACCCTAACCTTATCCCTAACCAGAATGTATGTACAATGTAGTTGCATGTTATTCCAGTTCGTTACTCAGTATTACATTGTACTTAATCAGGTAGATACAATGTAAGTAAGGGGTAATGTAAATAAAATATTGTGTGAAATTAAGTGTATGCCCCACATGTAGCTATACAACCAGTTTTAAAGGTGATAAAATAAATCTCAGGCAGTGAATATCATGTTGTAGATAAGACCTCCACTCTATTTCCACAGGCTACATCCCTTTTATTACATGTGGCAGAGAATTAAGGCACAAAAACGTCCCATTGAAAATGAAACCTCAGGCTATAGCTTCACCGAGCCTGACTGCCTGCCTTCTTCAGCACCGACATTAGACTTTGATGATGAACTGTAAAAAATGATATAGCTCAATAAAAGTACAAAAAGACCAAGGTTCGTAAACGGGACCTGAGGGTGGTGTCAGATTTCACATTTCTTCTCCCTTCGATGACTTTAAAACATGATTACCTGGATATTTATGGACCTTTAGATTTTGTAGGCTGGTCTATGGAGAGTTGTTTGTGATGGCTAAAATTGGTTTTATTCTGACACTGTTAGGGGCATCAAAATGTAAAAAAATCAGTAATTAGGGTAAAATTGTGAAAGATGTAGGTAGGTTCAGGGAGCATAAGACATTATTTTCATATATGGATTGGTCACCACAGAGTCCAGACCTTAACCCCATTGAGAATCTTTGGGATGTGCTGGAGAAGGCTTTGTGATCTGACTCTCCCATAATCAATGCAAGATCTTGGTGAAAAAATGGCAATTTGTCAGATATAACATTTAAAAAGATAATGTGAATACTTTGTAGTAGTTAATTTTGATTTCAAATTACATTTTTACTACCAGGTTGGGGATCAGCAGAGGGGATTGTGGGTTCGATTTTCTGGCCAGTAAAACGATCTCTATGACTGGAGTCTGCATGTCCTCCCCATGGGCCTGTGGGTTCTCACCGTAGCTTCCTCTTAATTGCTTTGCGAATGAATGTAAGAGAGAATGCTTAACAATTTGTATTTGGACGGCAGTAGCTTAATATAACTTGGCAGTTCATATCCTGCTGCAAAAATTAACACTATTGGTGTGTCCATGGGCAAGACACATCCACCTTGCTTGAAGGCTGCTCGCTGTCAGTGTGCCCCAGGGCAGCTGTGGTCTACAAAAATAGCTTACCTCTATTTCCCATGTGACTGGATGAATAATATTATCCATTGTAAAGCAAGTTTGAGTGTCTAAGGTGCTAAATAGAACTGATGCATAATTATTACCTCATTGTCAACCCTGCGACCATCTCTCCATTGTAACCTAAGTAGTGTAGTAGCAGTGGATAAATATTTGTACCCAAATCTTACCCAAGTTGCATATTATTTTCTTCTTATTAAAACTTGTCATTACATCATAGATTTGTGTTGTTTGCCAATTCCCACAGTGGTCATTTGAGCATGGCTGTTTTCTGCGAACCGATATTGGAGTATTGTTCTGTTTATTGGCAAGTTTTCGAGCACTGAATCTCCATCTGTCAGTAATTATTTACATTGGCAGGCACACATCAATAAACTATTCTCCAGTTTTAGTCCAAGTGCTATGTAAAAGTCCAAACCGTGTTCAATTCCCAGGATGCAACATCGTTCCTTCCCATTCTATTCTTGACAATTTATCTGTTTTATTTACTGTAATAAATTGGAATAGGGTTCAGTCTGGTTGAACAAGGAAGCACTGATGGGAAATATGTTTGCATGACCCCAAAAAGAATTGTTTTTATCATTATAATATTATGTGATTGGCATGTTTTTATTTATTTTTTTTAATTTTACATTTTATGAACTTAGTGAATATTTACTGGTGTGCAATTCACCTGGTTGAGATCGCAGTAAGATAGTCCAAAATTTTGCAATTTGAAAATGTGAATATCATTGCCTATACTATAGACTACTGGGATGCAAAGACTGTTGAAATGGAGCCAAAATAACAAATGGGAGGGAGTTCTTTGGTCACCTTGGTAATCTATTGCATCCATACATCATAATAATACCATGCCAATAAGTTTTATCTGCTGTCAATACACAAAAAATGCATCTTGCAATTGATCAAGTTTTGACAAAAAAAAACAAACAAACATAGAATACAGCCTACACTTCCTAATGTGTTGAGCCTTTTGACATTTTTTTTCCTTGATGCATCCAGAAAATTTTAAAGCCAGCATTCCGGCTTCTTAGCAATGCAAATATTCTCCTAAAAGACAATTCCACACACATTCACTCAAGCCTTCGATCTCCCATTTTGCACACCTCCCATGACAAAAACCTCTCCTATTTGCATAAAACATTAAGCTTGACAAAATGATCGCACCTGACAGTTAGTAGGAGGTAACATGGGCGCAATGGTTCCAGTCAAGCTATACTCTTTCAAGTCCCCTTTTGTCAACGCTGTCACCCATAATCCTTTGCCTATTTTTTTTGTTTTGTTTTTAGCCCCACTCCCAGTCACCTCCCACAAATCCAATAAGTTGCCTTTAATTCAGGTTTCTTCTCCCCCTGCACATTGTAGATAGCGACATTGTGACGAATGCTTGCCAGGCGATACGTTTTCTAGGCGAATTCGCTATGCTGTGATTTGGGCATTATGGAAGCTAAATGTTTGTCTTGTAATGCAATTAAAACGCGCATGTAAAAGCCGCCCCCGCGCAACCTCTCGCCATTGTGCGTAGCTTTTAATACACTTTCTTTTGTGCAGATGCCACTTAACCCACGGGGGGGGGGGGGGGAGAACTTTAGAAAAAAACACAATCGAAACATTAATATCCTCTTCTCAAATTCTCGCTGAAGGATAGCTCGCAGATAAAACGTCAAAGGAGATTGTGGAGGTGTTTCAAGCCCGCCCCTCCAGGTAGGTATGGTAATTTTGTAGGAATATTTGTAACTTAAGAAATGAGCGGTGATAAGAGGTGACAGAGGCAATAGAAGATCTTCGGCGTGACAGGCGGTGTCAAAAATGGCGCGTGACAAAGTTTTCAAAAGGAACAATACACACACATGGGTTGAAGAGAGAAGCTGCTGTAGTGATTGTGTGGTAGCAGAAAACACTAATAATGCAAGTGTTCAGAATGGGTAAACATACAAACTTTATGAGAGTAAAGTGTACACAATGGCTAAATGAAAGATGTCAATGGAAATAAGGCATACAGTAATTTAGGCCCCAAAAAAGAATGGTATTTGGGTAAAAGAAAAAACATTTTTGAAATAGAGGAAATACGGGACTTGGATTTAGTTTTAAAGTTACAAGTCAGTGTACTTCGGTGTCAATGCTATGGCTATAAATGGCATGCATTTTCCAGTATTTCCTACAGTATATCCCCATTGGAACATAATTAAAACATTTTTGGACTAAAATAATCAATATCTGTAAGTTATGAAGTGGTAAAATTGAAATGTTATGTAGTTACATACTTTAGATTTATGTAGTATATTGATTTATTTAACAAAAAATGCATATTGTCTTTCTGGTAAGTGCCTCTTGATATTAAAAAATGTACACGTATGATAGACGATTTGGAGATAGACTATATCAAAATAAGACACTTTAGTAGTCAATATTGGTAGTGCTAGGTTGTAAAAAGCTAATCAGAAAAAAATGAGTAGGACAACATGGTAACTGAGCAGACATGCATACAGTAATATGGATGTAAACATAGCAGATTATAGCAAAATGTTCATTCCCACCCATTGTCCCAAAGTTTCGGGGTAGTTAGGAAAGTAATACCGTATAATTATATAAATATAATAGACCCCTTCTATTTATAAAGCTGACATTTCCTAGCACTGAAACAGGTGTCTGCGCACATCACTTCTTTTAACTCCTCAGTTCTTGTATTAGTAAATCAGCCCTCTCTGTCACATCCAACTGAAGCCTCTAGGAAAGCACCATTACTTTCTCAAAGAACCAGCTGGCCTATTGTTTAGACTCTGCCAGCTGTGTCTATTTTCATAACCCGTTTTCCCTTTGTCCCGCTACACCTCCCCATAAAAGTGCAGAGGCAGGAAGAGCGACTTGTACGCACTCCATTTTGGTGAACTTTTCCCCTTGCCATGGCCCCACTATAAGGTTGTGTGTGTGTGTGTGTAAAAATGCATGTGTGAGGAGGAAGGCTTGTAATCACCTAATCCAAACATACGCTGGGGGAATCTCATTACTGGACCTAACAGTTCCATTTGAAGCTTATCTGGTTTTAATCAGCCGCCCCTGGTTCGGAGCAAGGCCTAGAAACTCGATTCCTTTTGTCGAGAAGTTGTAGCTATCAGAGCTCTTCTCCTGTTTGTCCTGTCTATCAGCGTCTTTTTTACATCCAGAGGTATTTGCAGTAAATGTGAAGACAGGAGAGGGGAGATAACAAAGTGTGTGTGCCGACTTGTGGCAAAGATCTAGATACAAGTGAAGCTATTGTTACAGTCATTCTCATATTGTGTTAGAGGGATGCCCAAGTCTTTTGTAATCGCAGGTCAAACATTACGTTTGATATATCATAAACATTTCAGACTAATAAATGACATTAGAATAACTGGTTTTACCAAGCTAGTGTAATGGAAAAACTGACTTTCTATTGTGCTAAAATAATTCACTTCATTTTGTCTCAGAGTGCAAATAAAAGATAAAAATGTTAATCTTTTTCAAATCCACGTTTGTATCAGTTCTGCACTTTCACAGTTTTGTTATGATTATGCAACATCAAATTAGCGATTGTGAAATGCCACTTTGACCAATAGTAGTCAAGTTTTATTTTAGTCCAGGGGTGTCCAAACTATGGACCAGGAGCCGAATACAGCCCACAAAGCAATTTTTTGTGGCCCGATGGTTCAACTCTCAATTGGCCCAAATTGATTTGCTGTAGGCCAGGGGAGGGACTAAAGTAAAATAATTAAGAGGACTTCAAGAGTGTCAGAGAGTCTTTTATTGTTATGATGATTATGATTATGATTATTTTAGAACACCTTCTGATTACAGCTTTAAACTTTTCGACAGGGAAGATTTGTGTGTTGGACTTCAGAGGCTTACTTGATCCTTGCAGACACTTCATTGCAGTCGGAGCGAGGGAAGGAGCTGTTGATGGAATGCAGCCATTTGCCTGACCCCAAGTCCGTCTCTGGGAGGAGGAAGCTCGGAGACAGGTAGATATATGGCCACTTTGTTATTGTGAATTCCAGATCCTGCGATTATCTTCCAACGTTTCAACCTCCCGGACTTTTTAATCTGGGGATTTCTGGGATGTTAGCTGACGACGCATCTTGCTAACCTTTGAATGACCCACCACTTTTTTTCTTTTTTTTTTACTTTGGACATATACATCCGAGCGGCAGGATTCCCTATTTAGGAAAAAAAAAAAAAAGGACTTTACAGATTCCAGGGCTAGGGTCAGGTTTCGTTTTAATGTCCGTCGGTTTGCTGATGGGGGCTGTGGGAAGAACTGGGGTTTTAGGTAAAGGAGCGGGGTGTGGGGTTAGCAGGAGTCCCTCCAATGGCAACAGTCCATTTGGTGAATACAATCGCACTGATGTCACAAGACAGAGGTACATAAGAACTACTTTTTATATAAGTTTTTATAACATTATGTCAGCCATTTGATTTTAGTTCATTCTTGTTTTAATGTGGCATATATATATATTAATATGGCACCATAAAGTAATACTAAATTGAAGTGTTTAAGTATTCCAAAATTCCAAAAATGTTCAGATTTTTTTAAAACTTAAAAAAAACAAAACAATTCATTCATGTTTTTTGTTTATCATTATTACGAACCAGGTTGTTAATGTATAATTTGTGATGTCCAATGAGGCAGCTTATTGTGATATAGGGCTATACAAATAAAACTGAATTGAAATATTGTAAATAACAACATGTTCTTAATAACTTACCTGGTTAAATAGAGGTTAAATAAATAAGATAAAAGGGTTTATCTATGGGCCTTTGGCAGGGCACATATGGGAGAAGGCTATTAGTTCCAGGGCTGACACAGAGTCACACACTGACTCTCACACTTTACTATATGGGCTATATAGAGTCGCCATTTTTATTAATGCTAGTCTTTGAATGGTCAGAGGAAGCCAAAATACCTGGAGAGAACCCACAGTAACACAGTGAGGACATGCAGATTCCCAACCAGACTATCATGTGCACAATAACTGATCTAGTTTCATAACAGTTTTGGTGTTTTTAATATTATCAGTCACCAATCTCATAACTCTGTAAATAGTAAAAAATAATAGAGAGAGAGAGTTTGCTTATATTTAATGGGCAGACGATCCTTGACAAAATGTAGACATCACAAGATTAGCAATTGTGCAATATAGCTAAAACTCATTTCTTGACCCCCATAAACATTACAATGAATACTTCAACTACCATATTATCATTAAAACCTAACCTGGACTTGTCCTAGACTTGGAGAAAACTTAAAGTAGTGGTTGTGGCCAGTCGCAGTCCACTTCCTGTGAGAGCGTGTGATTTCTGGCTTGAGTTAACAGTAGTCTGGTGGGGGCTGTAAAGTGGTCTTGGGTGTGTGTGTGGTGGGGTGGGGGCACAGATGATTTACATAGCTGTGAGAGAGTCCAGGGTCTAAGTCTGTCCTGGGACGTCCCGAGAGAGCTGGGGTGGAGGAGGTGCTACATTGTGATACATTTGTGATTTACGTTCACTGTGTAGTCTTCCTCCCACAGCCTGACAACTTCACTATTTAAGTCTATTTGTTATTATTTCAGAGTAGATTTTGTCACAATGGGTAAAAGTTATGTTTAGTTCATGTTCTCGCATATTTATTGACAAAATTGTGATTTGGTTGGCCAGACTGAGGAAGGAATCCCCAAAAGTTCACATTCTTCCCATTTTGTGAAGTCATCTATGAATACCTTAAGGGAATTTATTTTTAAATTTTTGTTGATTTTTTTGACATAAGGTGGTGGAAGAGAAGAGTCATATGGGAGAACACCAGACCAAGGGAAGAACTTTAATCTAATTATGTTTTTCATATAGGACCCACACAGTTAGGGACATCAATACTGACTTGGTGGAATTCTTGAACATAACTTAGTATTTGGATGTCCAACTTTTTAGGACATGCAGACCCGATAGGAAAGTTCACACAAATCAGTAAAATTATTGAACATCCCACATAAAGACTGAATTTTTTCTTTGTTTTTGAGAGAGGGCTGCTAACCACTTGTCCATTGTGCACACTGGAGATGTAAAAGTATTTATCACCTACAATAGAATCATATTATCCTCATCTTCATTAGCCCCCCCATACCATTAACCTTTTTAAGCTGTAAATGCACCCTAATGGTCAGAACACAACAACAGACATCATATGTTCTATATAGGGCTGCACGATAAGAAAAAAACATGCGATGATCGATAACCATGTTGAATATTGTGATATCAATATTATTGCGATATTTTGATGCAAGTTCAGTTGAGCAAAGCTATTGTCTAAATTGCTTCAAAATCCAAACTACCTATGACAAAATGAAGACAATTCAATTGCGATAACAATAAGTTTTCGATATATGCAATCCTATAGTTCTATATTGACTTGAGTGTTGCATCCTTAAGACTTGACTGCTTTCCTTCTTTTGCCTTCATATTTCTGTTCATGAGACTTAAGCCTTTTGTTGTTGACCGTGTACCCATCTAGACACCCGCCATAATGTGTCCCTTGCCTTCCTCCCTTCTCAGCCAGGGAAATTACCATACAAAGAGGCCAGGGCTTGCCAATAGTGCCCAAGTTATTTCGTCAGCCTAAACTGTTGTAAATAGCCTGGGGTTATAGGAGAAAATAATGATATACAGTGGTGTCTGATGGGACGCGGACCCTTGTAAAAAAAATCTACTTTTAAAATGCTTTCAGTGGATGTATTTCATCATTGTGGAGGCTATTGTGTGCTCTTCATATTCATATGTTCTGGGAGTACGATGCATTGCGGGCCACTATTTTGTTTGCGCATTGTACCTGAATTGCGTTTAATGCCTGGGGCTGTATCTGAATTTAACTATTGATTAATGTTGCAAAGCCCATTCCAAAAAAACATTGGTTTGCACTACACACCTGTCCTACTTATGTGCTGTGTTAGTTGTCGACAAATTTAAATGTTTAGGAGGATCTGTAGTTCATGGAAGCAGATTTTCATTGCATTACAAGTGCACTTTATAGAGTTCATTAGAGTGCATCAAAGCACAAACTCCAAGTCTTCAGTGTATAATTACGTCATTCTATATTGACTATATATGAAATTGTAACTTCCATTGTATTATTTTAGCAGCATTAAATTTATATTTAGATGCTGCAACAGTGAAAATGTAGCTTAGTTTTATTTATTTTTTAAGTTGCTCTGTCTATTACCTAATCGAAACATACTCATTTTGCTACATGTAAAACAATAAATAAGAAAGAGTTAACCCAATTATCAGCATGCTTCATCTGGATTTATCTGATTTTGATTTTTAATTAATCATCATGTTCCTTTCTGTATATATTTATTTAACAGGGACAGTGCAAAAAAACAGTTCAAATACAAAGCTTGCAACTGATGTGCTGCATAATAGAGTGTATGGCTAATGCTAATTTTCTATGGTTGGGCTTTTCTACTACTAATATTAATTAAAAAAAAGAAAAATTTGGTAACACTTTATTTTACATTATCCCTTAACTGCTATATGGTGTAACTGTAAAAATGTGTAACCAGATTGTACCTACATAATGGTTTAGGTTAGGTGCAATGTAGTTACATGTTATTACAGATACAATATAATCAAGGGATAATGTAAAATAAATTGTGACGGAAAATGCATACTCTGCCTTACGTCCTGCATCCCCAGAACAAACAAACAACTAAAGACATTGGCGTGGACTGTTTAATTCCCCTTTACTTCTGTATTCAAATTATTTGCCGAATCGAACGCTTGTAAACATCGACTTCCCCTACGACTGGGACAGACATAAATCCCGGTCCTATTGACATCCGCCAAACAGAGAAAGCTATCCTAGAGCATTTAATTATTGAAGACATTGATCAACAAAGTGATTTATTTGCGGTACTTGGGTTAAAAGGCCTAATTGAGTCACGGCTTTCTATAACAGCCCTTTATTTGTGTATTTGGTTTGGATTGGGTTACACGCAGCCACCCGCGGTCACCACCATACTAATCGGGAGTTCTAAACATCGGTTAGTTTGAACAAATGGATTTGATAACATCTTTTGAAAGGGGGAATTTGACTCAGGTATGCTAACCAATGGAATTAATTAATGATTGTGGTTTTCCCTTTTCAAAAGCGTACACAATTGGCCAGTCTATACTATACCAACTACGCAGCTCAGCAAATATGTTTCTATTCATCTACCGCTCAAAGAAAATCTCACTTTTAATTACTCCGACTTCCCATACTTTCATCATAGCGTGACCCCGCCAGGCTTCTGTACATTCCGCCGAACCGCAAATTCATTAAAATGCAGTGTAATTTGTCAGCGGAGGGACCCTTCACTTTCAAGCCTGTCCAATATAGACAGGAGGTGATTCAAAGAGAAATAGGAGGAAGTACCAAATGGGCAATTGGCAACCCTTTAACCCTAAAACGTCGTTCACTAACCCTGAACAAGTGCTCTCAGTTCTCAAGTTAATCACTGCAAAAGAAATGAAGGAGAAACTGAGTGAAATGTGAGATGCTTTTCTATTTAGGAATCCTTTAAAATCTCTATTTTGTTTTATACATATTACTGACAATACCCTTTTACTGTCTATTAAAGTACTATGGATTAGGCACACACACAAATAATCATAAATCTGGGACTCTACCTTAAAACAATAGAGGTAGCTGGTCTGTTATTGGTTTAGCCTGCTGTGAAAATTAGGAAGTATTCTGGAATAAGGAAGTGCTCTTCTGTAAACATTAGCTCTGGTGCTAGCTAGAAAATAAACTAAATCAAATATCTGCAAAAGAAGTATTGTTTGCAAAGTCTATGAAGAGAAGTGGGGAAAGAGAAAATATTATACTAAATTCATTCTTGATGGATTTTTGTTTAGATATGCTAATGCTAATAGTGATTTGCACTGATACTAACAGTGCTCTTTGGGTGCTAGTAGTTACACTAATGGAAGCCTACAATTATAACGGCAAGCGACTCAGAATTAGTCTATGTTCAAAGCTGCTTTATTGTTGAGTGTGACAGATAGCCTACTAGTTTCTGAATTCTTGCAAAGAACTCCCCTTTTACCTTTAAAGCCCTAATGTGAATAAATGGTGATATGGTCAATGAGCAATTAGATAGAGTAAAAATCTATTATATCCATACAAGTTCTTCTCAGCAGCTTAAAGTATTGAAAAAACAAGGGAATATATCTTGACCACACAGCCAGCCAGCAATCTCCTGATCTGACTGTAGCAGGAGATGGGATTACTGGGATTAATGGGACACGATGAAGACTATGGGCTGCAGGTGGTGTCCAAACAGACCAGAGGGATAATCGGACTGGAAGAAATGAGGAGATAAAGAGTATAAGTCTGAACTCAAGGAGTAACAAGGGTGTGGATGATTCATTTGCTACATTGATAGAATTGAAAAAAAATTGTTAAAAAGAAGACAGATGTGCATTTGTTAAGGTCTTTATAACGTGCAATTATATTATAGCCGCAATGCACATAAACTGATAATTTTACAGTAGTGATAACAATGCTGTGAATAATCAGTACATTTGGAAATAAAATGCAGGCTCCTTCACATTTTATTCAACAGATGGATTCTAGTTCTGGATAGACTTATTATATATTAGAGTTATATTAGAGTTCTCCTGTCCTGAAAAAGTGTAATTTGGTTAAACAGTTCCTTCACTCGCTCTAAAACAAAAACCCTTGTAATACAGCCCACAAGTGACTTCAAAGTCTATTTTTTGTCAGAACACGTCTTTTATGCTGTACCAATAACTAGTAAAAATATCTTTGCCAAAATAAAGGGAAAAAATCAGGTAGTGCAGTTTAATGTGAAATTCTAGGCCTATATAGTAACTAAAAGTGCTGCTTCACACCTCCAGACATACAGTAGTGCTATCAGTCAGAAAACACACTGTAATCTGAGGCAGGTCTTAGTGCTGCTTGGATGGCTATGTGCCTTCAGGGCCTGCTAAACACCGCTCCCTGCAGGGCGCCCGGGGGGGGGGGGGGGGGGGGGGGGGGCCGGCGGGGGGGGGGGGGCGGGCGGGGGGGGC
>JAVQKG010339963.1:0-11800 GCA_036025885.1 Hypseleotris bucephala | reverse complement strand
AATTAATCGATCGTGGCTATTTTTTAACATCGTGATAATAGTAATCGTAATTTATTTGCAACTCAATGCCATTTAGACCTTACTGTGAACAGATCATTTATTGTATTTAGTAAGTAGCCTACAGGTTCAAGTGATATGAGTGTCAACCTACAATAAAATGTACTGTTGAGATTCTAAACTGGAATTTTAGGGACCTTTTTCAAGTAGTGTGCTTTGTTTTTTAATTATTGTAATATTGTTGTTAATTGCAATTATTATGAGCACAATAATCGTGAGACAACAATGTATTATCATCCCTTGCCTAGTCATCCCCTTAGAGTGAGACAAGTGATCTGTGTCTAATATAATTCAATCTAATCTCTCTCTTCCAGAGGATGTGGGGCCGAAACCTTTATCAATTTCCCTTCATTTGAAAGAGACGGAAAACTCCCTTATAACTGGTAGGAAAAGTTCACATCTGTTATTTTAGGTTTTTAGTAGATCTGCTTTGCATTAGTGTGGTGTTTAAGTGTGTTGTGACAAACACCCCTAAAGACTAAGTGACATGCAGCTTAGCAGAGGCCGGCTAGGATTTGGAGGGAGATTAGGGTCTAGCAGATTTGAGTTTGTGTGTAGCACTTTGGGCAGCTCCAGTGAATGATTACATCTCTTTGTTTGTCAGATATGAGTGTTTGAATGTATAGACTTTACTTTGATGTTAGTTTAATTAACATAATGCTGATTTAGGTACAGTAAGCCAGTATTTAAAATGAAAAAATATATATAAATGTACCAACCTAACCTGCGATGTATTTGTGATTAATATAACAACTGAAAGACGGTCAGTTAAGGCAGCTTCTCGGCTTCCATCTTGTATTTTACCTCTCATCACTAAAAGCACATGTCCATCAAAGTGTCTAATGTGATGGTGAAGTTGTGTTTCTGCTTTGACTGTGCATGTTGGCAGACCTCGCTGTTTGACATTACAGCAAAACTATGTGTGACATGTTATCACCAATTATGCAGATATTAAACTCCAATTACACTAAAATGCTTGTTAAATCTATGATTATACAAATATATAAAATGAATCAACAAAAGTTATATGTAGTAAGTTTAATCAGTGCATTATTATACTCTTAAATTTAGTCTGAATTTTGACTGTACAATATCTGCATCATTGGTGACTCTGTTTAAGCAGACTATATGTTTTTATTTGAGGTCAGCGCCCAGTTGTAAGTCACCCTTAAGTGTGACTTGGACCTACTGCAGAGATGTTGGCTGAGTGTTGCATTGTGGGAAAAGATGGGGGGACCCTGTGGCGTCACAAAGTCAGGCTGGGGATTGCAAAATGGACAGAGCGGCCATTGACGTCTGTCAGAAACAGATTCTTGTTGTCCAGTAGAAGGACAATGAAGCATTTTCTGAAAGGCAGCGTAATGCATATAACACTGTGTTCAGCACTAATGTGAAGCTCTTACTCTCTGCCTCTTTACTAATGGAGCACCATGTTCTGTCCCCAACCTGTCGCCCCCTGGTGTCTGTTTCCCTTTATTTTGTGTTTTTATTTTTATTTTTTTGAACCCCCTTCAGGCGAAGAAGCCTCTTTGCCTTCCTTACCCTACTGCCATCCTGCCTTTGGACTGACTATCTTTTGGCTTTTTATATTAATCCTTGGTAAGTAAGCCATTACTACTAGCCAACACTTTACGGGCATGTCTTAGTAGATTCACAGCCCACAGAATGGAGACATTGTCTCAGGAGACATTTATTGAAGCACATTTTCAGTCAAGTCTGGTGTTTTTCTATACATTTTCACTGACACAGTAGATAGTAGAAAGTACAATATCTCCAATTGATGACATTGTCTATCAAGACGCTCTGTTACCCATTATATCAAAATTACTTCTAACCAGTGTAATAAATCAGTTGCCAAACAAACATCCCAGTCAAATCTACTACTAAAATTAGTTCAGCCTTACCAACCATAAAATTAGCGACATTTGGATTGGATGGTATGGAAAGATTTTATCCTCAAAAATGTTGGTATGATGCAGTTTTTTTCTTGGTTCTGTTCTATATCTGTCCAGTTGTATAAAACACACATCAGTTTAATTGATTCTGATGGAAAGTTGCAAAATTACAAAAGTACAAAATAGAGTGACACCAGACTGGTTTATATTTTGGGCGTCATGATTTTTCTTTTGTTTCACTTTGTCTTGCAATGTTGTGTCTGTTTCACTGTGCACATACTTTTATCCACTAACCTTTTGTTTGTAGCATGATGCTAAGTGTTAGCACTAACTCAGATGTATTTATCTAACTGCTGCATGCTGGGTTTGTTTTGTGTGGGTAAGATGCAAAGTTTAAGTTAGTCAAAGTCTTAAGACTTTGTGCATGTCAGTCAACTCCTAAATAGAGATACTCTAGCTTAATAGTTATAGAGGCCTAAACACTATCTGAGCAGCTTTATGTTTTTGATGCATGTTCATTGCATGAAGGACACATACATATGATCCTGGCTATATGTTGTACAAACATAATTAATATTATTAAGAATTACTATATAATATTAATGTAACATATATTGGTACAAAATCAAATACATTATCTTATTCACTTTGATGATATAATATGTCTTTGTAATGTAATCAATTGACTAAATTGAACAAAATATACAGTATAAATAAATATACATAATAAATATGTAGGCCAGGTTCATATCACTGTAGCAGCTGCAAACATCATAAGGACTTTATTTTATATTTTATAGGAGCAAGACAGCTCTAAAGAAACGGAAGTTAACAAGGTAACACAACTAAACGTGTCTATCATCTGTGCTTTTATCTGTGCTTTTTGTTTTTTTATTTTTGTGTGTGCTACATTTGTCTGCTTTTTCACTAATAACTGCCTTTGGATAGAAATATCAGAGAACTAGACAACGTAAAACTGAACAGCTGAAAATATCTGAAATTAAAAATTGATTTCTTTAAACAGACTTTGACAGGGTTTGTTTTTAGCTGGGTTTGTGACAGTGTAGAAGTTAGATATTTTCTGAGGATCCTGTATAGGGGCAGATATGTGAGGGCTGTAGCTCACTGCTCAATTGCGCATGTAAGACATAATAATTAATAATTATTTAAAAATGTAAGTGTATGTTACATTTGCACATCTCTTTGCAGCCCTGTTCAGCTGGATGACTTTGAAGCATATTTTAAAGAAATGACAAAAGACTCTGCATACAAGTTTTCTTTGCAGTTTGAGGTACTGTGATCTGACTAGTGAATGATGTGTATTTCTGTTTGTGAATAATGAAGGAAACTGAAGTTGCTGTTTTATATCTCCAGGAACTAAAAAGTGTTGGACTGGACCTTACCCACGATGCAGCAGACATGCCAGTCAACAGGCCAAAGAACCGCTACACAAACATCCTCCCCTGTAAGCAGACAATACATAAGGCCTATATCAACTTTTTAAATGTTTTTAGAGCTAGGGCACACCATTGGTCTGAAATATTACCAAAAGGCACCATGTTTCATATTATCTGTGTATTTATGTATATTTATGATGACAATATAGGTTACTTTCCCTTTACATTATTAACTCAACTACTTCAAATAAGTGCATTCATTAACTCATCCTGTTCCCAAATTAATTTAAAAATCCCAGTATAAAGAAATTATATTTGCTCATTTCTCATTGCACACCTGGCAATCATTCCCTAAATCAAGGGCCTATACCCACATTACATGTATATTATTGTCTATTCATTCTCATAATTTTCTTGCAGATGATTTTAGTCGAGTAAAGCTAATCTCGATGCACAACGATGAGGGTGCTGACTACATCAATGCCAACTACATCCCTGTGAGTCCAATAATTATATACTGTGATTGGGGGCTTGGGGCCTGATTTTCTATCAATTTCTTTTATGTTGTTGTTAGGGTTACAAACATGGAAAGGAGTACATCGCCACCCAGGGGCCATTACCCGAGACCAGAAATGATTTTTGGAAGATGGTTTTGCAGCAGAAATGTCCGATCATAGTTATGCTCACACAATGCAACGAGAGAAGAAGGGTAAGTATGTTTTTTATTAATGCACAATAGTTAATTGATTTGTTGTCATGTTCTAAACCAAAAGTAAACATATTTTGTTTGTTAAAGTAATTTATGTGTATTTTTTCTCAGGTTAAGTGTGACCACTATTGGCCGTTCACAGACGAGCCGGTCATGTACGGAGAGATTAGTGCAGAGATGCTTTCTGAAACTGAGTCGCCTGAGTGGACCATCAGGAAGTTCAGACTGGGATATGTAGGTTTCCTTTACAAATAATATTTCACAATTTGTCTTTTTTTTCTCTGTCTTCTATGAAAACAAAACTTACAGTACATGGCTAATATATAATGTGTTTGGTGCCCCCTGTAGGCAGATGAGAGCCTGGACGTCCTCCATCTAAACTACACTTCCTGGCCGGATCATGGAGTCCCGACCGTCAACGCCATCGAGAGCATCCTGCAGTTTGTCCACATTGTTCGACAACAGGCCAACAGGACCAAAGACCCTATCATCGTCCACTGCAGGTAAAATGAGACCATTAACTTTTGTCTTGGTCAAATATTGTAATCGATAAAAGCTATAAAGCATGCAAAACTGGTCAAAAGTGTAACAAATTAGCATAACAGAAGCACAAGTTAAATGGAGCACATTTCTTTGGAATGATGTTAACCTATTCAAAGACTTTTAATGCACCAGTTCTGGCAACTTAAAGACACTTTACAATTGCATTATTAATTCACTCCATATACTGTGGCAGTCTGACAGAAGGGGGCCTGCCAGTCTGTACCTATGGCCATTCCCTCCACCAATCATGAAGCAACATTCATACATGGGTACTGTTCATTTTAGTGTCTTGCCCAGGGACACAAGTTGAAGTGAAGTTGTATTTCAAAAACTGACCTTATTTAACTTCAGCAATTTCAAGGACTCTAGTGATTTCCTAGTGACATTTCCAAAAATGCAATCAAATTAAGGATTAAGTAAAAAGACACACTTTCTTATTCAAATGGTTTCCAAACTTTTGACTGCTACTGTAAATCATCACTAAAAACTGGTTTGTTGAAACGCCGCTGACATGCTCCTGTGTTTCAGTGCTGGAGTTGGGAGGACTGGGACTTTCATTGCTCTGGATCGTCTGATGCAGCACATCCGCGAGCATGAGTTTGTGGACATCTTAGGCATGGTCTCAGAGATGAGATCACATCGTCTGTCCATGGTGCAGACTGAGGTCAGCTTTGAAATAAACCAATCAAAATATGTATGTTTTGACTTGTCCGAAATTGAAAAATGCACAAAAATTTACATATGCCCATTGGCTTTGCAGGAGCAGTATGTGTTCATCCATCAGTGTGTTTTGCTGATGTGGCAGAAGAAAAAGCAATCCATAACTTCCGATGTAATCTACGAGAACGCGAGCAAGACATAATGATGGCCTTCCCCTTGTAAAGTGAGTAAAACTGCATAATCGTGTAATGGAAACGCACAGTTAATTAAGAGGACATATTCCCCAAGCTTTTTGAACCGATTTAAAAATGCATACAGCGTTTTACATTTCATAATATAGAAACAATCAGATTTGGGAGCTGTTGCTTTAATGTGACAGCTGATATAAAGCACCTAACTTTTTATTTTGTCTGACCATGTCCACTTTACTGCTACAGTGAATGTATACAGTGAAAGATAGCAATCTACATTAAGGTGGAATCAAGCATTTTGAACTCTGAGCACTGAGGATTACTCAAACGTATTACTAAATCTAAACACAATTTTGGTTATGTTTTTATATGGAGAAACAGCATTATTATGGGATAGACAGCTCAGAAAGGTCAATTGTATCCCCTTTAATATTTTATTTGAGTGTAATAATCTGTCCCGTTGCCTTGCAGACTGCCCAACCTTCCTGTGGCTTCCTTCAGGCATCCATTCTGTGCAGAAGAAGAAACGCTTCATCATCAAAAGCAAATTGAGAAATGTATTTAAAATCAGTTTTGTGTTAAGAGTTGATGTTATAGCATGGGGTTGGAGCTTTGCCTTACGAAGCCCCCACTGAAATACCCAACATGTTGAACACACCAGCCCCACTCGACTTGACTGTGTGAGAGCTGGGGACATATCTATAAGCTCTGGATGTCTGCACTGTCTGTATCCATTCAGAAGACTTGAAATGACAAATAGATTGCGAAGAGTCAGCTTTTTGCTTTTCATTTTTATTTTTTATTTTATCTCAGGACATTTGGAAAACCAGCTAGCACACTGGCCTCCTACGCTTCAACCGTAACCCTCACTTTTGACTTCTGTTTGTCCTGTGTAGATGGCATGCAGCGTTCAAAAAACAGTGGCCAATACTCTACACTGCCGCCCAACCAGGGACCATAATACCAACTAAATAGAGTTTCAAAAAGGCTATTGAACTGCCAACGTTGCTGCAAAGAATGAGGGCGATACATGAATCCAGCAAACAAGAGATCAGTAACAAAACACACTATCCAGAGCACAATGATTTCCACAACTGCTAGTTTATTGAAAATTAGGTAAAAAAACAACAACTCCAGATTGAATCAAGTTTTTATTTTTTTATTTTAGTACACAATCTAATGTTTTGCTAGGTCTGCACAAGAACCCACAAAAACAAAGAGAAGTTAAACAGAAACTAGGCTTTGCGGGAGAGGCCAGGTTAGGCTATAGGTACTTAGTTTGTTTTGCACTGAGAAGATGGACTGACTGATTTGCTGTATAAAGAAGGGACGCGTTTGTGCTGTTGCACTGATTGATGAAGTCCGTACAGACATATTCTAGCAAACCTCAGCTGGGACTTGGTACAAGGTCCGTCTACATTTGAAAAAGGGAGGCTCTGCTGGATTGAAACTATGAAAGAAGACTGATTTCAAAAGCCAACCTACAGACAAAGGGGCTTAAAAAATCTTCAAATATTCCCTGCTTTTGTTACAGAAATACAATGACATATCGGCCCAATGCACTTTACATTACATCAAATGAATGTAAAACTAATACAACTAAATAGTCTTCTAACTGTTGTGAAATCAATTGAACATAATTAGAGACAAGCTCTATTTGCAATAAAGAAATAAGGAAACCAAAACAAAGCTCCAGTCTGCTTCCAAAATAAAATAAAATTGATGTTAGCTTGTTTAAGATATATTTAGCTAGCAACTTGATTTGATTTGCCTCTATTGTGTTTAATTAAGAGCTCGGAGTTAACTAAATTGTATTTGTAAGAAAAGCAGTGAATTTTGGACTGATTTTTGTCTTCAGTTTAGTCCCATAGATGGCTTTTTGAGCGAGCATCAGTGCTGCTGTGTCTACTTCATATCTGTCTCCACTCCAAAGACAGCTGCTGATGGACTGATGAATAATGTGTGGTTTTTTTATTATGAGATTTTCAGGTTTCACTGTCTGACTGATCGAATGTCAGAGTGCAACTAAAGTGGGTGACCTAATTACCCAAAGGTTACAGGATGTAGCAAACAGATGTCCACAAACACGCTCATAGACATGATGATGATGATTTTAATTAGTCTTTTAAAACGTGCCAATTTTAATACTACATTTTTGAACTGCGGCCATATCAATTTTAGACCCATAATATAGCATACATATTTTATGTACTTTTAAAATATTTAACTAAATATTTTACCAGGTTAAAATGTGGCCCATAACTAACCAATGTCCGATTTATTTTATATTTTTAGTATTTCAATAGACAGAAAACCACTTTGAATGAAAAGGTTTCTGGTTTTTGATGATTGATGTTGTGGCCTTTGTTGAAACAGTGTTTACCTGTTTCTCTTTCATTTTTTTGTAGAAAAGGTCACATTTCACGGAAGTATCACATGTACTGTACATACTACTACTGCTTAACTCTGAGTTTCTACTGATCATTTCGCATCATCATTGAGACTTTTTTCTCTCTTTTTTAATTTTTGTTTTTAAACTGTTGTGTATGTAAATCATGACCTGAGCCGGGCGTTTGGTTATTTTGTGTTGACTAAACAGCTGGACATTGACTCTCTGGTGTTACTGGACTTATCTGTAGATAAAGAAATGCACTTTGTTATAATTGTCGACAAAACACAAACACAGACTGACAAAAATCTGCAAATACAGTATTTTCTGAAATCCTAGCACTGTACACTCTACAATACTTTGTCTTGCTTCATGTGTGTCAGTCAAAAACATGTACGTCATTATTGGTGCCATTTTTGTGCATTATTGTGTCACTTAAAACTTGAGGGATGGTCTGGACTTACTGTCACAACGTGCGTGTGTGTTTAACTAAATAAAATGTTGCAATTACTTTCAGTTGGTCCTTCATACCAAAACATTTCAGCAGCAGAGATCATAGCCTCTTTGATGGTATTAATGTAAATAATAAATAGAAGACAGTGTCTCAGTTTGAGCAAACAGCAGCAGAGGGCGCCCCAACTCCATTGAAAACCTGTAGAAAAAAGCGATACAGTTTGGCTATATGTTGTTCTACTATACTTGCATGAATTGGGATATCATTGTGAGCTTTTTTATCAACAAGATTCAAACTGTACTTTATTAGACTTCCAGAAAATAAAAATAGGCTACTCGTTTTACTATAGTTTACAAATAACCCATGTAATCCTGGAAGTAGTCTTTTCCAGTTTCTCATTATGAAAATGACTATAGACTTACAGAGGACAACTTTGTAACAACTTAGAAAAAGTCCTTGTTTGTTGACATATTTACAGTACACAGAGAAAAGGGTTTGTCAACAGATTAACTAAATTGTTGCTAGTCTAAATAACCACTTGCTTCTATTATGACATTAAACAAGCTACTACAGTCCCACTAAAGCATTAATGACTATATTTGAGCTAATTCAGAGTTGGCATACAGAGCATGACCGTAATCCACGGAATGGGCGTGTCCTAGTGCGCAAGGCTGGAGCACGCACACACACGCACAGCAGGTTGGCTCTCTGCTGCTATTCCACTCTATTGAAAGTCAAGTGTAGTCTATGACCAACCAGGCACAGCTCAAACCGCTAAATACAACTTCTACAACCCGGGGGCACAGTCGGCGTTCATATGGGAGCCAAGAGACTATTTTGGGGAAGGAGTACGTTTGCCATGTGGTAGCAGTCTGCGCCGCGTTTCATGGATTATGATATAAAGAGCACACCTGCAGGTAAGCCTTTTTAAATTACTTCACAACCGACTACTTATCATCTCCCCTTTCACGATAAAAACTAGGCTATACGTAGAAATTGTTGGTCAGTCTTTTGTGCACCAATACACAGAATTGTTGATAATGTAAATTCAAACCAGGGCAACTTGATCTGTCCTTGTGCTCTGCGGTGGAAAGGTAGCCTAGATGTAAGCAGAGAGCTTACACGAGGTTTTTAAATATTGGGCTACACATGGTGGATTCTTAGGGCTAGATATTGACTAATTTCTCCTTGACTGCTATTGTTGCTATAGGCTAGTGTGGAGTTGCAGATAAACAAAATCTTGGGGTATATTATTTTAGGGACACCAAACGAATCAATTTAACCTTAACTTTTGTTTTTTGAGCTACGCAACGGGATTGGTCTGTTTCATTCCACGTTGCGGGGGCCTTAATTGGTACATTTAAAGTTGTATCTATGTGTCAACAAAATGCAATTGCGCTCTGGGTATTGCACCTTTTCCAAATTGGTGTTATTTAAGGGTGAATACGTTTGATATATGTACCTATAGGTGTGCTCCCGCCCCTCGTTACGCCGATGCTTTTGTTTGGCTTGGCTTGAATGAACGGAGCGCTGTTGCCAGGGATGAGATAGCGCGCCTCTGTATTGTTCAGACGGGGTTAGCGGAAGGTCTGGTAGTATTTTTTCACTGTCCAAAACAAATGGTCCATCTTATCTCTTCAGCAGCAGAGAGTAGGCCTATTGATACTGTAATAGTCCTACACGATTCTTTATGGGTGTAAGTCTCCTTGGATCCAGGTGATGTGGATATTATTAGGCAGAGAGCGCTCATTAGGTCCTCCTCTTGTAATTGGTGCCATGGGCAGGCCGGGTCCCAGGAGGGCAGCTATCCCTGTCACCTCCAGAATAACACCAAACCTCTGTGCTCCTTACAGGGGAGCTCTTTTCACACAGCCTTGCGTATATTCTGAAAAGTCATCACAATGTCATTATATAGCCCAAGTGTGTGTGTGGGTGTGTGTATTATTTGTACACTATGCCTCAAAAATGGACTCTTCCAGTGGTTCTCAAACTTTTTCTCAGTATTTTGAATTTTATTTTCTAAAATTCCAGCATAAACATTTATTGCATTTTCTATTGAGGTTTCTAGCCCTTGCAGCCACCATGCTTTTCACTTTTAAAATGTTCAGTTTAATGAAAAACACAAAGATCAGTGGTGCCAGTAAAAAGCTCAGTTTGCTGATGCTGAACTCTTGAAGGACCTTTGAACGCAAACTTGTGCAATTTCAAGTGTTTTTCTTTGCATTTGTTGAAGAAACCCATATCCTGCTTAAGTCTGATAGTGGAGGGTTAAAGTCCACAGCTGCATCACTCTGTTTTTTAGTTTTCGTGGGAAACCTCTTTTTGACTGCTGTCCTGGGACCTTACTCTATTTTAGGATGTTTCCCAGCCCCCAGGATATAGTTTCAAATAACCAGTGTTTGTTGGTACAGTGGGTAAAAATCATTTTCTTGGGGCAAGATGATATATTTGGATTTCACATCACATAATTTATTTTGTACACTTAATTTAGTGGGCAGCTTTTTATGCAGAACACATTAGCCCACTGAGAATGATAAAACTACAAAAGCCTTATACAAGCACAATGCTATAATACATTCTATATTTATCAAAATATTACCATTGTACATGCTGACCAACTTTAACAAATATACATGTTTTGTATCACAATGTATCAGTATTATCAGTCATCATAAATTAAGATTGTAAAATGGTTGAATATTGTCACATTTGTAGGACCCATAAAATTGAAGAAAGTCATCCATACAACTATTTCATAAATATTTTAATGGTAAATTAGTAATCTGACTAAGCCTGTATGTGAACATTTTGAATGCACAACTATTTTTGATACCTCCATTTTGATGTGTTAGCATAAGGCAATACTAGAGCCACGTCATGTTTTGGCGTTAAGCATCCGTGTGTTTGCTGTAGTGTGTAAGGTGTCCCCTGAGTCCTGTTGATGACTCAGAAGTAACCAAACTCTGTTGATGGTTTGGAAACTGGAGCCGTTTTCTAGAGAACACGAATCAAATTTCAGGAAAAATATTTTAAGCTAAACTCCTACTACTATGTGTCACAACGGTCAAATAAATACATAAAGATTTTACTAAACTTATTGGTGACATAGTGATTTTGTGTTGTATATTCCTGGGCCACAGTAGGTACTAAAACATGTTTGATGTTTGATAAAACTAATTTTGTGTATTTTTTAAGACGAAACATAAACCCATAAAAATACAGAATTCATCTCACTCACACAAGTGTGCAAATAAATAAAAAAATATAGTGCAAAAAGAATCCTACAATAAGCTATGTCCTTATTATTCATCCATACTGATCCTAAAATACAAAACATCTAAAAATTACATATTCTAGCCCACTATTTTATTCCACATTACCTTTTATATATCAATGAATTCATTAAAAAGACTAATGTTCTTTGAGTTGCATGTAATCTCTAAATCTACATAAGGATGATGTTATTATCCATATCACACGCTCCACTGTTTTATTATTGACAGTT
>JAVQKG010339813.1:0-11175 GCA_036025885.1 Hypseleotris bucephala | reverse complement strand
CTTTATTTTAATGAAGACTTAAGCCTTACTCACAGTGAATGTAAACCTTTAATAGCCTGTGACTGCTCTCTTTTTGCGCTACCTCTTTAAGTGTGAAGTGTTTCTTTAAAGCCTGTTTTGTGATGTGCCTTTTTGTTTGTAAGCCATTTTGCACACTTATCTTTCTAAGACCTAATGCTAAATTGATTAAGTGCCTGTGTAATGCTTTCAATTAGTTTGTTTTGTGAGCTTTACCTTTCTCTCTCCTAACAGAGCAGCTTAAAACAGCTGAAGTAGTGCTTGATTTACTGATTGACTTACTTTCTTGTCTTCTCTTGGACCTTTTTCCAGTAAACAGTAAATATAACGTGTTGTTTTTTACCATCTAAATAATTCAAACACATGGACCTGCTGCAGTGTCTTATAATTCAAAATTAAGACTAGTTTATTAGTGATGCCAGGAGGTAATGTGATCGGGTTCGTTGGTCGTATGCGTGCGTATGACTATTAGCAAGATTACGCAAAAAACTGCTGCACAGATTGAATGAAATTTTCAGGGATGGTAAGGAGTGACACAAGAAAGAAGTGATTAGATGTTGGGAGGGCTTGGGATTACGGTTTGGATGTAGGAATTTTTTTAAGAATATCCCACTCTCAGCCCTGCTGCTGCTCTCTGTTGTCAGAGAGCATCTCTTCCACCCCTCCCCAATTGTAAAGTCTAATACTTATCAGACCTTACTGCTGACTTTACTACAAATATGTACACAACACAGCACAAAACTAAACATAACTACTATTTGATAATAAAAAAAAACTTTTACAAGAGGAAATTCCACAAAACCATTTATATGTGCAGATGGGGAAATTAGATGTCCTGGTGTTTGTCTGCACTCTCAGAGTGCTTTTTAGTTACAGAATATTTTTCATAACAAACTAGTTGTTGGACTACCAGTAGTTGACCTCCTTGTCTGTTAGGTTTCACCATTATGGATACACTTGCTTCGTATATAGCATGGAAGTGTATTACAGTATAGTACAGTGGTCGGAGTTGCTCCACGGGATGGGATAAAGGCAAGGCACAAACCATAGTAACTAAGTTCAAACTAACCCTAAAATGTTATTTAAAATAATCCCTGTAGTGACAACAGTCTATGTCAATAAAAGTATTTATCGATGTAAGATTTGTGTCATGTTCTTTTGTTTATATTATTTATTAAGATGAACAAAGTTCTTATCCACATATTAATAAACAGCATTTAGACCAATTCATAATAGAACTACATTACTTTAGTAAGTCATTTCTGCACTGCAGCAGGTTATGTGTACTTTTAACTTTTCTAGCTTCCAGTGTCTCAATTTAGTATTTTTGTGCTCTCTCTGTTGCCCTTCTTCTCTCTTCTAAGCCTCTGTCCTTCCAAACCCACCATTTCACCTGGGTCTGCACCTCATGCTTATGTTGTCACCTCCAGCTCCAGAGGTCAACGGGCTGCAGGAGCCGAGCCTGGCTAAGAGACTGCGTGGGACTCCAGAGCGGATCGAGCTGGAGAACTACCGTCTGTCCCTGCAGAGAGAAGAGGAGCTAGAGGAGGTGCCGGAGGAGACGCTGGCAGAGCACAATCTCAGCAGTGTGCTCGACAAGGGCACTGAGGCTGACCTAGGCTCCAGGTACAAAGACTTTGATCCCAGGAGGATACTAGACTGAGTAGGAAAAAAATCTTAAATGAAATAAACACTTAACAATAGCTTTAAATCAAGCAGTGCACATTAGTAATAGCTGGTTTAAATATAATACTATATTACTAACTAGAAAGCACTCTGAGAGTGCAGACTTCTGCCAGTACATCTAATTTCTAGTGTTTTGCTTTACTGTAGCCGCATGTTGTGCACACGTGATATAACGATAACAATATACATCTTATGAAACTTTGCCATGTGACTTTTCCTACTTTGTTACTTTGAGTTGCCTTGGTGGACGTAACTATATAACTATAGGGCCGCAGTTAAGCTCTGTTGGTAGAGCGCGCAGCCCATATACAGGGCCCATAGTGCTCATAGTACATTATCACATAATACATAACCCAAACTAAGACCAGACTAGTTCATATAGTATAGCTTTGAGTAAACATGAGAGTCTAGTAAATACGGGCATTTAAAATTAGCTGAATGACAGAAAAATGTTTGTTGCCGCCTACCCAAAATTCTAGACTAGATTCAGTTCATTTCTGCACTGATGTTTCATTGTCTGCCTTCTGCTACCAGCTGAGTTTCCTCCTACATGTTCTGACTGTATCGGGACTCCTCTGTGTTTCCCAACAGCAGCTCCGAGTCGGACATGGAGGAAGAGGATGAGGAGGAGCTGGAGGAGCTGGATGTGGAGCAGCAGCCTCACAGTCCCTCGGACCTGGGCGGAGTTCCCTGGAAAGAGGCGGTGGAGCTTCACGCTAAACTCAGGGGTGACCACAGTGAGGACGGGGGCGCTGAGACCCAGGACGCGGTCAGCAGAGACGGAGAGCTGGACGAGGATGAGGAGGAAGACGAAGAGGAAGATGAAGAGGAGTCCAGTGAAGGTACATTAGTTTTCATATTGTTTAGAAGAGTTTGTGTCTACTGTTTGTGTGTCTGTGTCTATGTCCTGTCCAGCTACATCTGATGTGTTCACCTTTCATTTTAAAACATGCACCTTTCGCCCTGTGTCCCCCTCTTCATTACTTCATGTGACAACATCTGTGTGTTTTTCTATTGTCTGTGGCCTCTGTCTCCCCCTGCTGACAGAGGGCGATTACTGCCCCTGGGACAGAGAGATCCAGTCAGGCCTTTGGCTGGAGAAGTACCTGAAAGATGAAGATGGTACTGGTACATTTAAAGGTAGCAGAGGGACTGCCTGTCAGTGTGTTTGCAGCTAAAGTGTGGTGTTTAACCTTGGTTTTCGTTTTTTAAATCATTCCTCAATAATGGCGTGCTTTTTACTTTTGTTTGGCCGAATTTAAGGCGTTGAGTTTAAGAGTGTGCTCTTAACTACCACATTGTTCAATGCATTCTTAGCTAAAGCCCTAGTCGCCAAAATGCCATCAGTATTTGTAATATAAGAAGAATCTATTGAAAACTTGTATACTAATTTATAACCTTTTTATAACCATTTTTCATGCTTATTTTATTTTTGCAGTTTTGTGCATGCGGCCTCAACTAAACTTATTAAAGTGTTCCTGTATACCATGTTCTAACAGTCTTTCCATTTTCCTGCTTTTCCCTTCTGTTTTCCTCTTTTCCAACTCTTCTTCTCTTGTCTTTTCTGTAAATACAAACAACCACACATATTACTGCAACAATGACACCTACATGTAGCCAGGAACCTGCAGATCCAACAAATTCTAGAGCCTGTGGATCCTCAGGCCCTTCCAGGTTTGGGGAGAAAACATCTGGACTCGGAGGGAGATAAGGATGGCCAGCCGCTCTCGGCATCCCAACTCTCCCAACCCTCCTTGCCCTCAGAGTACACACAGCCCTCCCCCACAGGTAACCCCTTTACCCCACCCAGCCCAACTACACACTAGACTGTCCTATGAGCCATATTGCAACAAGCAGTACTGTACTGTGTCATATTCTAAAAAATTGGGTATGCGGTAGTGGGCTAGTAAGACAGAGGTTGTTTAAATGTGGTATAATTATTTGTATGAAAATTGCAATTCAAAAAAAGAACAAAAAACACACACATATATATATATATGAGTAATAGTACAAACTATGCCACACAGAATGCAAATAGCACCGTACTGCTTGGTGGAAAAAAGCCTATCTTCCTCCTTGTTTATAATCATCTTTTAATTTGTTAATTTTCTCACATTTATTTTTCCCCTTGGAACATCTAATCTTATATAATGTTTTAATTTGTCATTTTGTCAGAGACGCTGTCAATCCTCTGGAACTTGATCCCAGTGCATCATATATAACCCCTTTGTGAATTTCTTTTATTTTGCACTGTTCTTTTGTGTTCTTTCTCATGTGTCTAATTACCTCCTTGTTATGTTATGTGTTATGTATGTTCCTGCCATCTATCCTCCTCCACCTTCTGGTTTTGAATGTAGCCCGTGCCCACTCATCATCCCGTCACGAGGCGGTGAGAGTCTGGTTGGAGTCCATGTCCGGAGGTAGCTCAGATTTAAAAAGGATCACGGCATCCCAACCTTGGACTATCTGGCCTTAACCCTGTAGCATGCACCAACACACGCAGAGGCCAGACTTACAAGCATGCTTTTAGCTCAAGACTTCGGCCCTAGTGGTTGTCCTTTTACTCTTCAAGTTCTCATGACAAGCTTTTACGTGTGTATGGTATCTAACCTTTAACTGCATTGGCTGTCTGTGTAACCTATACCATAAAAACAGACTTTTACCTGTGTTTTTTGATCTGGTGTTGCTATTCACTCTCAATTTGCTGTTACTTTTTTCGCACTAACCACTCAAAAGCACCTGCACAAATTTAAGAATAGGTTGTTGTGGTTCATTAAAAATCTTGACACCCAGACGAGTGTAAGAATGGAATGAGGGTTTTTGATCTTAGTTGGATACAGTGTTAAAATCCTACTAGAGATGTGCTTGTACTTGCTAAGTGTTCTTTTGGGACATGAACATTCAACGCGCTCATGCATTAAACAGAAGTACTATTAGAGCAGTTTGTATTACTGTTACTAGTGGTTATCAAGATTTTGTAATTATCAAATGTGGTTTGCTATTGCTTGATAAAACTATCATCCATTTTGTTTATAAATGGATCACTGCATGTTGCTTAATCTAAACTAATGCCATTCTGTACCTTTTTTGTGTACATTGTCTATTTTGTTAAAATATTTGAAATATTGAATCTTAAATACTTATTTTCTACTCTTGAAAACTAGTAAGTTAGATGTAGCATTCTGTGCAAGTTGCAGTAAAGTAACAATATTTTTGTAACAATTTACTTCATAGTTTGTGTTGAATTGCAAAATGCAGGGTACAGGGATATTACAGAATCTTATTATTGTAACATAAAGTAGGCACTAATGACGAAGAGATAGAAAGATGTTAGCAACCTACAACCACTGATGAAATTATACTGTGTACAAGTGGTCTGGAGACAAAGTGTGGTCAGTGCTCACTTTGTATTTTGTAATATAATAATTTGGAAACACTGCATATTTTCAAATGCTTTTCATCAAACAAATGCCTTCAAACCTACCTAAATATTATGGTACGGTACTTGAGAAAGGTTTAGTCAGGGTATGTTTCTGTGGAGTTGGAGAATGCTGTTTTCTGTGGTTCTGACTAAAGAGTATAAGAGCGAGAGGCAGCTGACTCATTTCTGGCTGTTTACTCGTCCTGTCAGAGCCCTGTGAGGATGATGAGCTGGAAGCAGAGGCAGACAGTCCAGACGTGGAGCCTGGTACAGAGATGGATCAGGGTAAGCATCCACAAGTCTATAAATAATATTTTCATTGATTCTTTCACATGCTCAAAGTGTGAACTCTGCACTGTCACAATAAAAGTCACAAGAAAAAAAAAAAACTTGGCTAACAATGCAATGAGTAATAATGCTATTCTTGAACTCCAGATGACATCCCCTCAGATGCTGAAGCGGAGGCTCGTTTGCACCAGTCTGAATGCACTGTAGCGGTTACAGAGGAAGACAAAAAATCTGAAAGTGTGGGGATGGCTTCTAGCATTGGTACTCCACTACTGCCTTTTGCACTTTCTCAACAGTCAGATGTATTTTTCTATGAACAAAAAGCATCATTATTCTGTTTGATGTGCTTTCAGGGCCATCCAGCATCAGCCCAATTCAGAGAGATGACATAGTCCTTCCTCCCCTTCAAGTACCCGTAGAGCTCGACACTCAGGTAAAAACACAGAACAATTATGAAGTGAAACATTTCAGACGCCAGGTTCAATTAAATCATGTTTTTGTCTTCCTGTTGCGGCTGTAGACAAATCAGACATCTCCTTCCTGTTTGTTGAAGTCTCCTGGTGCTCGCTTTTTCTCCGATCCTTTGCTACCTGAGGAAACAAGATCTGACAGGAGCGCTTCATCTCCATCTCCGCCCACAAAGACTCCGGTTTGCCCTTCGCCCTCACCTGTCCATGATCCTCGTTCTCTCCAGTCTCCAGTTTCTCCTGCTCCTGCCATATCTCCTCTGTCGACATCTGCCAAGTCACCCGTCAGTTCCCCCATCAAACCTCAGTCTCCCATCAGATCTCCTGTCAGCTCCCCAATCTGCTCCCAGCCCACCTCCCTGCCAGAATCCCACACTCCCAGATCTCCGGTTTATCCTCACCGCTCCATCTGCCCGCTTACCGGCAACCCACTGTCCCCAATCTGCGCCCAGCCTCTGTCCTGCCATGAGCCGTCTTCACCCCGCACTTCTGAATCTCCCGTCAGAACTCAGCCTGTTCCCGCTGTTACATCCACGCCCAAAACTTCAGACAATTCCGACAAATCCGCGGACTCTTCCATCGAGGAAACCCCGTCGAAGAAGACAGATATCATTGAGGAGTTCTGGTTAAAAAGTGCAGAGATTCGAAAGAGTCTAGGTTTATCTCCTTTGGAACGCACTAGTAAAATCTTAGAGAAAAGCGTTGTCACAACTCCACCACAGCAAGAGCATGTCAAGACAAATCTGTCAGATGCATTTGAACAAGAACAGAAAAAGCCTGCCTTCACTGGCCGCGCTGTCATTCGCCGAATCAACATCACTCTGGAAGGTCAAGTTATCACTCCTCTTAACAAAGAACCCAAGTCAGATAAAAAAGATCTTAGCAGCAGCTCTGGCCTTTGTCTAAATGGAAGCATGGTGACCAGTCATACAGTAAACAGCGATAGCTATAATAACACCTCAGACTCTACCATGTTGACTCCGCCCTCCAGTCCCCCGCCACCAGTGCCTAGTAACCAGTCGCCAGCAGTGCTCAGACAGCAAAGGCACCAAGCATCATGGAGCAAGGGCAATGATAAGCCTCAGCCTGAGCATCCCAAAGAACCAGCAAAAACCAAGACCCCAATTCCCTCACCTCGGACTCAGCTTAGCCCGGTTTCTGCTCCAAAACCTGCTCCAAGAAAAGCCACATCACCACAAGCAGAAAATGAAGCACCACCAGTTGTCATCATGAGGGAGAAGAAGAAGAAGAAGTCGCAGCCGGATCATGTGAGAAAGTCATTTGTGGAGACAGTGGAGGAGATTCCTTTTGCAGATGATGTAGAAGAAAGCTATGATGAGAGAACTCCAGAGTCAAGCATGAACAGATATTACACTCCACCCACCAGCAAACCAAGCAGGGACAAGCCTCCCCTTCACCTGGCCTTAGCGATGGAAAATGGTAAACCTAATATCCCAGTCAATCCCGTCTCCAAGACCAAAAGGGCAACTCAATTTTCTCCCGAGGCCAAAGAGATTGCAGAAGAGAGAATAAGGGCTAGAGAGAAATCGGTCAAGAGCCAGGCCCTGAAAGACGCTATGGCCAAGCAGCTAAACAAAATGAAAGAATCGGATTCAGACAAGGATGCCTCGCCTAAAGTGGCCTGGAGTGTGACCCCGGAAGTTGTCGGCAAAAATAAAAAGTCACCGGGATCTCCAAAAACATCTGCGGTGAAAGCACTGGAGTCCAAAAGGGCAGTGGAGACTTTACCCGAGCGCTTTTTTAGCAGCAACAAGAGTCTGGACAGCTCTGTGGCTTCATCTGACGGCTCCTCTTCCACCAAGAGCAAAAAACGCAGTTCGCTGTTCTCCCCGCGCAAGAACAAGAAAGAAAAGAAGGCCAAGAATGAAAGCAGCAAGCTATCTGGTTCAGACGAAACTCCCCCAAAACACAAGTCGTTGTGGAAGGCTGTTTTCTCAGGGTACAAAAAGGACAAAAAGAAAAAAGAGGACAAATCGTGTCCCAGTACACCGTCATCCAGCTCCACCACTCAGGACTCAGGCAAAAAGAAGACCTCATCATCACCAGGGAGATCATCAGGTAAGTGGTAATATTCGGCTGTTTACACAAAGTCTATTCAAATCACAGACGCTAAACATCTCAAGGTCAATCTTAATCTACACCACAGATTTGAAGTCACGGAGAAACCTGAGCTTTTCTGAGGATTCTGATTTGTCCTGTGATGACGTTTTGGAGAGATCATCGCAAAAGTCGAAGGCTGATGTAAGTACCATATGCTGTATTACATGTATGGTAATGGGGTTTCTTTATTTTTTGTATTAGATTCAAGAATACAGTGATCATTTGCTACAGACATTTATGGGCTATAAAATCAGACAGTGACAAAAAATGTCTAAATGGTTGCTGTAGTGTAAATTACATGTTGCTAGTTTTTCATTTTCTCTGTTGTTTAAAACTGCATTTGTTGTTGTAGAGATATACTTGTAAGAAATGTATTCACCACATTTTTTGCATTGATTTTTGCATTTGTGTTTCTTTTCCCTGATTGCTTTTTCCATTCCAAGCAGCATTCGGACATCTTTGATCTAGTGTCAGGCATACAAAAAGACGCAATAAAGGAGGAGAAACTGGGAAAAGAAAGGAGAAGGGAGTTAAAGGAAAGAAAGAAAGTAAAAGAAAGAACGAGGGCCAGAGAGCTGGAGAAAATTGTTGATCAAGAGCATGAAACTAAAGATGAGGAGGTATTGTTCAGCAGTGGTTAAGTGATTTTGAATTTCACATAACCATAATGAAGAAAATAAACTCAGAAAAAATCATGTTTCATAAGTTCACATTGTTTTCCATTGCCTTTAAAGCTGACCTCAAATGAATAGCTAACCAAAGCCCTTCTAAAGTAGTCACAACCATGGCTGCTTTAGTTGTTCTCTGAGGGCTCTCACTACAAATCATACATTCAATGCATTTTCAAGGCCTTACAATAAAATATGTAGTACAACTGATTGTATCTATTGAATTTGATTGTGGAGTATATCCTATTAGAACTATGCAAAAAATTGAAGTCCGTTCAGTATTTGTTTTCCTGCTTGAGTCAAATTGCCTTTGTTATGTTATGACTGAAAATCCAAATGGCTGCCATTGCTGCTCATTGTGTGTATATGCTTCTGGTAGAATAGAAGTCAGGGCCACAGGCATTAGCTTAATTAATACATTTTAGTAATTCTCATCAGTCTCATAATTTACTGTTTATACAACATAAAAAAGAACAGTAGTCTGAAAATAGCTCTTGAAATTTTCTTTTGAGGTGTGTTTAGCTACATGTCTTATCAACACGTTTTCATGCCTGTAAGGTCACTTATAATATGCATAGAGTAGTCTCCTGTGTCTGTGGTAGTGTTTACATTAGAGTGTCTTAGCTCTTATGTGTGCTGCAGAAGAGCGTGAGCACCATAGTTTGTTATTTTTAAATTCATTTTGATTAATATATATATAGATGTATAGCATTAGCATAGAACTAGTATTAACATTGTCTGTGTTAATTGTGCATATAGAATTTGTCATATATTTACACGTTCATTAACCCATTTAATCATGTTTTGTGTGTTATTTTTTTCCTTCCTTTTTGTTTTGTCTTCCCAAAGTCTGTATATGTCCCCCATGCACTGGCGTTCAAGAGATCATATGCCTCCAAGGTAGTATCACATACATTCTTATTGATAGACTTCACACCTCCCACTTGCACCCATTTGCGCATGTTGAACTGTAATAACAGCCTTCTGCGCGCCCAGCCTCATACTAACCATCCTCTGTGGATGCATGTATTGACAGTTGTCCCATATAGGCTCATACTTGCTGCTGGATGTCAGTCTGTTTCAGTATTCACCTTTGGTCACAGTGGTTTCTGTATGTTTCTGGATATCAGGGGCTGGTCAGCTCTGGTATAATATTAACCTGCCTCTATTTGTCACAGCAGCACTGATGTTGCTCCAGTCTGGCTGGATAAGTCTTACACATTTTCTTCAATACTCATCTCTCTTTTTCAGCTTTGTATGTCCTCACAGTTAAAAGGGACAGCATCCCAGCTTATTTACACTCTGCTTTTCCAATTATGAAATGTCATCATCTGAAATATGCAAAATAGGATACAGATGTGAAAGCTACATTCAGGTTGATAGATAAATCATACTCATCTGCATATACTTGGACTGCATTTTAAATGATGAAGACACACTTCTAGTAAATTTGTATTCCTTGCTGGATGAAAAAGTGCTAGTTCGTGCTGGCACTAATTAGTTTCTCCCTTCTTTCCCTATTTAGTTGTAGTGCTGCAAGGAGCCAAGTACAAGGATACTTTACAGGGACACTTTAAATTACAAAGCTGTGTTTTTGTTGCTATACCAGAAAACCTACACTGAGGAAGAACTAAATGCCAAACTCACAAGAAGGGTCCAGAAAGCAGCAAGGCGACAAGCCAAGCAGGAGGAACTTAAGAGGCTACACAGAGCCCAGGTAAGAGGCCCAACAGATTATCATGTGTCTTAGTGTGTCATAGTTTCTTTTTTTCCTTATATATCCTTACATTTTTCAAATAATATCTTTATCTGTTTTAAATAGACATAAATTAGATTAAGAATTCCCACTTACTATACATGTATGTGTGAGAATAAATACTGACTCACAGCTTTTTAAAAATGGCAGAAACACTTGCTAAAACTATCTTAAATTTGCACATTTTTAGGAAAAGCTTAAATTAAATTCCCAAGAGTAGACCTGTTTAACTCAGCATATGGCCAGTGTAATGTGACTTAGATGCTTTGGAGCAGTTCCAAATTCCTCTTTTAGTCTGGAAATCCACCATGATTGATGTTGTACTTTTGCAGTTGGCTCCTGGTTTACTGAGTCAGCATTCAGGCCCCTCTCTTATCCTAGAGTTTGTGGGGAGCTGGTCTGAGTTTTCTTTCTTTTTTTAAGACGCTATTTAGAGAATCCAAACACGACTTGTTGTTTAGCCCCTGCTTCTCACCACTGATACAGGCTCCACTCCTGAAAGAAGGAGTTAAGAAGTGTTCTAAGACAAAGAGCAACACACAACATCACATACATTTCAAACTGTGTTTAGATATACTAAAAACATGGTTTCCCAGGTGGAATAATTCACTTTTTTTATTGGATTCACTACAAACTCTTGTCAAGTGCTATTTTATTTTTGATAATAAATGTTTTTGCTTACAGAGAGTATAAAAGAGAGTATCACTAGTTTGTGTCTAATTATTAGTAACATCAAGCAAAAAATGTAAA
>JAVQKG010339608.1:0-10467 GCA_036025885.1 Hypseleotris bucephala | reverse complement strand
ATGGAGCGGCAGAATAACGTGTTTTAAAATCGATTTTTGAGAATTCAGAATCGATTCAGAATCGTCCAGACTAGGAATCGCGATCCTTTTAAGAATCGATTTTTTTCAGCACCCCTATGAAGCAGACAGGTTGTCTATAATCTGAATGAAGAGAACAAACTCGCAATAAACGTTTGTGAAATCATCTCATTTGCCTCAATCATCATTTACACAGTGCCATTTTAGTCAAGGTAATTTGCTACATAACATTTCTTGTCCTTTTGTATTAGTCCACTCAGCGCACAGTGACCCCGTATGGACGATGAGGAGGATGATGTATTTGAGCCAGACCTGCACTGCTGGCACACCACATTCAGGCAGATAAAGTGTGAAGACCGGGCCACACAGATCCCCGGCCCTATCCTGGCACCCAACAAAGGCATGCTTCCCTGTGGAGTGGCAGAGGAGCCAAGACCACTCTTTTACGGTAAGATCATCACTCTCATGTTTGCTCAAAAGAGGAAAAAGAGAAAGGGAACACAGTCCCGTGCGTGACAACACTGTTATAAAACAGAAGCATGGTGCTCTAACGTGAGATACTGTGAGAAAAGTGCATCAGTGTTGTTAGTCTGATCACCCCTCGGCGCCTGATAGTCCTGCTTTTATGAT
This sequence comes from Hypseleotris bucephala, assembly GCA_036025885.1. Taxonomy (NCBI): domain Eukaryota; kingdom Metazoa; phylum Chordata; class Actinopteri; order Gobiiformes; family Eleotridae; genus Hypseleotris; species Hypseleotris bucephala. The sequence goes on along the minus strand of JAVQKG010339608.1, from coordinate 9,819 downwards.
CCATATAGAGTGTACCCAGCTGCTTTGCCATTCAAAGGGCGCCAGACTGGCATTGTGAGTCACAGGACGTGATAGAAGTGCTCACCTGTGTCAGTACAGAAACTGGATAAAAGTTATGATGGCAAAGTGCTGCCAATGTCATTGCTACTATCTGAATTTATGAACTTTATGACTGTCTAGAGGTAAGACGCTGGGAAAGCTGTTGTTAAAGTTGAACGTTTAGCTGCTCTCAGTTGGCCTTTGAATCTATTGCGTCATAGGGACAGTAGACAGTATACATGAGTTATGCTCAGTATATTGTACTTTCTATTTTGTTTCTAAAATATCACATCCCTGACCCTTCACAGGCAGCGCAGGTTTTCGATTGCACTTCCCGGCACATTTTGAACTTGTTGAAGATCAGGAAGCACCACTAAGAGAGGGAGTGATGCAGAACGGGATGGAGCAGCTACCCAGGCAGCAGCCAGCAGCACGCAGTGTGGAGGCGTGCATTGGCCAGAAACTCCAGCTGATAGGAGACCAGTTTCACCGGGAACACTTACAACTGGTAAGAGCACACTGCTGACTGGACAACACATCTGTGACAAATGTTTGTACTAAGGGTTAAAAGGTTACATGTGATAGGATAAAAAAAAACTTTTATATCACAACATTTGCTTTAACGTTTCTACTTCTCTTCCACGTTGATATAAAAAAAGTGGTTTGACAAAAGTTGGGCCACTTTCCTTGCAATTGCTGCTTGTTTGTTTTGGAGAAGCTGTGCATGTGTAGAACTTTATCCCCACATCACCCCCTCCTCCGTGACACGCTCAACCAGGGCAGCCCATCCCCCCCAACTTCACTTGCTCTGAGCCCTCCCCCTGGTCTTCCTGTTTATTTCTCTCACTCTTCTCTCCTGTTTCCTCGGGCAAGACTTTGGTCGTATGCGTAGCCTCAAACAAAACGCCAGATTTGCCCCGTATTTAGACTGCGATCTTACCACTTGTTATTTACTTGTCACCCTGTTGCATGCACTTCTTTAAACACATAAAATCTCTGCTAAACTATACTAATACATAATATGACGTGGAGAAAGCAGAAGTGGCGGGAGAAGGTATATACGTGTTGTAACCCGAAGCTCAGCCCGTGAGCCCTGAGGGAACAGCTGTGGTTAAGGCTCTCCCAAAGAGACTAAAATAATAAGAGGCAGTATACAGAGTCAGACTTTATAGGAGAAATATAAAAACAATCATGTAACCCTTATTTAGAAGCTGCCTTTTCGGAAACAGGACATGCAGGTAGGGAGACAAATAAACTCCCTTGATTACTGGTACTTATCAAACTGCACTGTGCACTTGCGATGACTCATGTTTTGTTGTGACACCAGCATTAGACAACCAGACGATGTCGGACACACGGGAGCCTTGTTGTGTGTGTGTCTGGGACCTATTGACGTACAACAGAGGCAGGACTTCGGTGCGGGGATGAGGAAGTGGTTTGTGGGCCGTTATTGCTTGAGTAAACTTCAGACAGCCTGACCGGCAACCAAGAGCATTGATGTCATTCTTAAAGTTAGTAATAGACGCAGACGTTATGAAAAGTCCGTTGATACAAGCTGTAAATGAGAAACACTTGTCTGTCAGAGAGTTGATGTGAGAGGTTATTGTAGCACCTTTGATTACTATTTTTTGCTGTGTTTCTATTTTTTTTTTTTTTTTTTTTTTTTACAAATAATTGTATTTTGTTCAGCCTCATGCATGAATACATGTGTACTTGTTTTCAGCTCTCACTTCTCACTAGAACTGGACAATATTAGATATAAGGTTAAACTTCAACATGAACCCAGCAAAAGTTCTCCTGTATATTTAGTTTTAGTTGGGCATTATACAATTTGACAGAGTAAAACCATAACCTAATTGCAATATCTTTAGTTTCTGGTGATACATTATAATAATAGTCTTGTCCAAAACTTTAAACCATGCTCTTGTCAGTGGACACAGTACTGTCACTGGATAACAGTGTTAACGTTTGCCTCATTTCTGTCTGCTCCTGTCAAATGGTGATTGCACAAATTCAGCACAAACACTTGTCCCTGAGCCCCGGACTACTTTAGTCTGCTGTTTCTCTTGATAGATTTGGGAGCGTTGTGCCTCTGAGTGCTCTTCATGGGACCCGTGGCCCCCGGCTAAAGCAGGGATTAGGTAGCGGAGCGGAGTTGGTGGATGCTGACAGATAAATTGCCGCTCCATCAGAGAGAGCTAGAGGGGACTAAGTTCCCCCAGAGGAAGGCTGACATTAGGCAGCCCAGCTATTTGAGCTGCTGCAGTAATGACAGTCACAATGGCAGGAAGACTGCTGCACAGGGCCAGCAGCAGAGTTGGGTTTCATCCCTGTGTTTTTTTAAGAGAGGCGAGTGCTTGCTTTCGATAGGAGGTGTTGAAAGCTGGCTTGAATATCGCCTAAGTGTGTGTATGCCTTGTGGCTTTATCTTTGTACTATTGACATTATACTTTCTTTTTTCAGCACTACACCAACCATAAAAACATATGCATATTTAGACATTATTGTTTTTCAGGGACTTATGGCTTACGTTTCTGCTTACAGTAACTTTGTATTGTGCGTGTTCCCACTATCAGAAAAGCCAGTGTTTGTATTTTTCCTTCAGTTCTGTGTCTCCTCCCCAATGTGACTAATCCAGTGTCTAGCTACAGAGGTTAGCCTGTCTGTTTGCTCTGGGAGATAAGGCAGTGCTTCTGAGCGGGCAGTCTAACAGACATCACGCATGGACTCGCGATAAAGCACATCAGGCTTGTGTCAAAGTGACGACACCAAGCATCTGGGCAGACTCTGCTGCTGTATGGCTGAGGCTAAAATTAGACTCACATTTTGACAGTTGGGAGTGTGACTAAAAGTTGCGAAAGTCCTCTTCAAACTTCTTTTGTCACTCTGTCTTTGTTTTCCTGGGTTCATTGAGCTGAGGGCAAAGGGTCAATGTCAACAAAACATTCCACTTCTGTTGATGAAGATTAAATACATAGACTCCTCTTGTAGCAAACATACAAACTTCCAACTTTAACACCACAATACTACCAGTAGAAACTAACTTGCTGGTCCAATACTAAGTTATAAGTTTGAACATGTCACATTCTGTTTATGTTTATTATGTTTATTTAAGGATCCCCATTAGCCTTTATCAGAGTAAAGGCTATTCTTCCTGGGGTCCACTTATTTAATACAAAGAAAATTACAGAACATTTGAAAAAATGTGACAACATTACAAACTCCTTTGGTGTAACCATTTCAGAGTTACCAAAACATTTACAAGAACAACAGAGGTATGACAAGAAAATTAAGTCATTCTCAGACTAAGAAATGTCTGGGTTTATATTTATTTAAGCTTATATCTGAGACTTTAAGGTGTTCCCTCTCTCAGAATATCCCCAGGCCATTCACTTCAACAAGAACTGGTTTGATCAAGTTTATCAAACCATATGCTATAATTTGTTGACATCTCCATTTGGCTTTGAACTCTTTAGTTATAGAAGGTATGACACCCTGTAAAGAAAGGCTGTTGAAGCTTTCGCCCTGCAAACGTCAACACAGGTTGATAAGAGCAGCGTCCCTAAAGGCTTATCATTGTAAGTAGGTCAAAGTCAGGACACCAGCATAACAGGCAAAACTCATATTTGACGTTAGAGACCCTAGTATCGAGGGCAAGATGAGGTCAAGATGAGGTCAAGATGAGGTCATGATGACCTTGTGCATGCACTTACAGTTTTACTTGGAGCTCTATAGCCTGAAAATAGATGGGTGTTATCAGGCTTGATGGAGTCTGCCTTTCGTCTGCAGATGTGCCTCTACTGTACCACTCTACTTTTTCCACAGGGTCCCTGTCTCTTGTGAAGAGCTGCCTAATCCCATTTGGTTCAATTATCTTATCTTCACTTCTCCGTGGCAGAGACAGCATTATCCCTTATAATCACACATGACCGTATTGGCTCGCAAACCTGCCAGTGCCTCCTTAGCAACTGCAGCCTGTCTTGGCAGATTAGAAAAAATGTGTCCAGGTGATAAATGTTTATATCTGGAAATGGCTGAAGGGAAGCCCACATTGTGATGGGACACTTAGGTCTTTCTAATAAGTATTGTCGGTGACAGGAGCAGACTGTTGTCAAAATACAAGTCAGGTTCCGCTGTCTAGTTTTGTCTTCTGGTTGTCCTCTCTGATTACTGTCAATCAGCATATTTTAGGATTGCATAAACAAAAGATCACACAATTTTTAGGCTTTAAGTGGGTATCAAATGACTGACTTAGCTTCACTTGTAAATTAAAAAAAAAAGATCAAAACCGAGTTTGTGTGGAGGCCATTTCAACTTCAGACATAAACTTTTTCTCTGGTGAATCTCTGCCTTCAAATTGAAAATTAGTTTTATTGTACTCACAGTGACCTATGAGCTTACATGTTTATTATGTTGTTTCAGTATCATCGAAACCAAAGGAACCAGGGCCCTCTGTGGTGGCGCCTGGCTGCAGCTCTTCTCAGTCTTCTATTCCATCGAGGAGGCTTGGTTGCCGGAGGACGAGGTGCAGCGGGGCAGAGGTGAGACCCACTCTGAAGAAACTGTTCCTTTGAGGAAGTGGACTCCTAATGGCACTGTCAAATCCAACGCGGGTCTGTCTTCGGGAATAAAAACAAAAAGAGAAGGTCACCGCGGGCGGAGACAACCAACTTTTATACTTTTTTTTTGTCTTTCCACTAAGAAGATGCCATGATGTTTCACTGAGATTACACCACACAGGACATTGTTGATATTTTTGGTATACATGTTGTGTAGTAGTTTTGTACAGTAATGATGATCTTTTTGCACTTCAACATGTATCCTCCACAGACCCTGGGAATGCCTTATATTCAATGTCTGCCAGAAAGAGTATTTAGCAAAAATCAAGAAGGTTTCAGTTGTTGAGAAGGTTCCGGGTGACCAGTCAAGTTGATTTACAAATTTCCAAAGACAATTTCTCAGAACAAAGCATTTTGCACCTCAGTGAACCATTCATCTGTTCCTTATGTTGTGTATTGTTGGAAGATTTCTTCATTGTACATTTTCTTGGTATTATAAACATCTCTCTCCATTTTGCATAAACACTGGGAGCAAAGCAAAGTTCATTATGCCCGTAAAAAGTCAACACACAACTCGACTTGCCATATAAACACATGGACATTGACCTTCCACTTAGTCATGTGCTATGAGTCATTATTGCTGTAGAAGTATCGGGGTGGAGCTAATGTTAGCATCACTTACTGGTTAAACAAGCCTGGTAAGTACAACTGTACAGTCAAGTGGCAAATATTATCAGTGTTACAAATTCTTATCTGCTAACCGCCATTTCAACAAATCAATTTACAATTCATCTCTGACATTTTGACTGAAACCGATTCGAAGCACAAAGATGCTTTTCAGAAAAATTGCTTTAGGCTAAATTTGCGGTATGCTGAACTTTAAAACTAAATTTTGAAGATTTAGCATCTAATGGTAGCAAGAGATGACCATTGTTGACTGTATTGACAAATCCCACTTGTGTCTTTGTCTTATGTTTTGTATGTGTAATTGTTTTCAGATCTTCATGCCCTTTTAGTGGAGCACTGGATCCACTGTTTTTGCACTAGCATACACACATCCTTCAAAAATTCAGATTGTTACCAGCTAACCTCTGTCTTATATGAAGGTTTTCCGTTTTCAAGTCATATATAACACTTTATTTCAAGACCTCATTAATTCTGAACTGGGTATGACTTTTTCTGAATTTTTCTTTCTGAACACCAAATCGACCTGTGAACCAGAACTTCTTCCACTCAGGTGATTTTTTTTATAGAATTGACCACCATTTTTTTTGGAAGTGGTTCTGTCCTTGGTGCTCGAAATTTTGGTATTTATAATCACCATTGACAGGCAGTGACTAATTGCGATATGAATATGTTTAAGACACTGTTGAAGATACTGTTTATGTTTTGTCATTGCCCAGCCAACATGGACCCAAGGAGCAGTACATATCAGGGCTCTGTAATTTCTCCTGCTCCGGTTTAGTGTGAAGTTGATCACTGCATTTGAATGGTTTCCTCTTGGTATCTTAAGTGGGATGTCTCAGGGACATTTTACGGCAACTACTAACCTTGAGAATCACTCATCACGTTTACATGCAAGCAAAGATATTAATATTATATAATATTATATATACATTCAAATGCTGACAGCTTATTCAAGTTAAGACTGGACTAAGTGTGGTCCACAGTCAGTGGCGCAAAGTAACTAAACAGTTGGAAAACCCATGTAGGCTAGATTTTACATTAATAAATGCACAAATAAAGATATACTTTGGCCATGCTGAGACTAGTTAACCTGCTGTGTCATAAAAAGTAAAAAAAAATTATACGTACATGGTTGATTTTTTTTTTTCAATTCACAATATGTCTCTCAAATCATTCAGTAACAGAGTAGCTTAACAATGTTTATAAATTATAACTGCAAAAACAAATGTAAAAATGAAATTGCCCATGTAAGTCGTGCATGTAAACGTAATGACTGCAGAGGACAAACAGTGGCGTTACCTATCAACGTCTTTATCTCACAGTTCAGGCAAAGGTACAGTGTGCTGGGGGAGTGGTAGGCCGACCTGCTGGCTGTGGTGGGACGGGGGGGGGTTATTGAGAGTCTATGGAGGTAGCGAGGTGCACTGAATGCGGTTGTGGTTAAAGTTTCCTGCGGATCCTGAACGCTGAGCCAGTCTTTGTAGAGCCCTTCCTCTCACCACAGCCTCCTGTCGTCTTCTTCTATGTGCTGCTCCTTTGTCAGATCACTTTTTTTCTCTTTTGTAACTTATTTTTCTCCATATTTATTTTTGTATATTGGCTAATTTCTACTGTAGTAAACGTGTGTGTGCAATTCTTTTTGTTTTTCAGTCTTAGGAGTCTGACTGTGTTGAGAGCAGTTTGGCCAGCATTGTGCCTGACACCCTTTCGCCCCTCTCTTTTCTGTCTTATATCCTGCAGGCAGTTTAACTCCTTCACCAAGAACAGTCACAATAATCTACAGTGGATTTTCTATTTTATTGTGACGCCAAAATGTACTACCTCTGACTGAGCTTCACGGCTTTGAACAAGAGCAATAGTGTGCCATGGAAGCAGTGGTTTTTGGTAAGGACTGTTAGAAGTGGAAGTTTCTTTTATACTTGAAAACTTATAGAACCACCACATAGGCTTCAGGGTGACTGATAAGGAGTTTTATTTTATGCATGACCCAACCAATGCAAACATTTAGTTTGTGGTTTAGAAAAGCAGTAGATTTGATGCAGTTTAATGCAATCTTGCCTTTTTAAAAAGTCCCTCGCAGTAGTTGTATAGGTGACATGACCGTTTTAAACAGAGGTTGCCTTCAGAGAATTTTAAATCCTATGGTGTTAATTGAGTTTGAACATTGTGTTGTAATCAACATGCACTGGAAAGTACTTTGTTTCTGTAGATCCCATGGGTCCCTTATGTGTTGTGTGTATAGTATATACTCTGGATTGTTTTCTTCTGGGCTCTCTTTGCCACATGTCAGCTGTATATATCTGTGCATTGACCAAGTATGGGCTCGGAGTGATGCCTGTTTGATTGATTTAAAGGGAACATGATTCCTGTGTATTCTGTTGGTGACACTCCATTGCTGCCCTCACAGTTTTGTTGTGAGAGCACGCAATCCCTGTGTGGGACATGTATTTATGGAAACCGTCAGTGTCTTGAATTTTGTAGTCCACTTTATATACATTTTGAAGAAGGTTTTAAGTTTAGAATTTTAAACAGTAACATTTCATCTTCATGGTCATTCTTAGTGCTTTAAGATGTATTTTCATTAAATGATCTGTTTTCATATACTTGTACAAAGTCCATGTGACCAAGGGCATTTTGTAATGAGATGAACTCACCACACATTCCCTGCACATCTCAATGTGGTTTATAACAGACAAACCAAACCCTTTACTGTTGTGGTCACTATGAGCTGATACATGTAAACACTCTGGAATATGCCTTTAACTGCTCAGTTCAACAAAGTCTTGATTATCACACATTCTCTGTATACCAAGAAATGAGACCCAGCGAAAATGTAGCATTTTTGTAAACATTGACTGTGTGTTTTCGAGACTCTACTGTGCACTCATGTTTGTTTTTATATATATTTTGGTTGTTGATATTATATGGAAGACAATTTGTAATGTAGTGCAATATGCTGTACATATGGAGCTTTGCTCTACAAATCTTTTTTTTTCAGGATTTCTTGTTGTTTATTGGTACTTTTTTCAATAAAACTTTATTCAAGGTGTCACAGTGCCTGACGTTTTTATATATGCAGTAATATTAGTACACCAGCTGACAAAATCCATGAGTGAGTCCAGCCTCTTTAGATGTCTCATGCAGCAGATGATGACTAACAGATATTGTTACTTCTCTGTTCACCAGACCAATGAGAAAGTGTGTCTGCTCTTAGACAAAAAGCAAGCATAGAATTAATTCCTTTTGTGCCCGACTCCCACTCATCTGAGCATGCAATTTTATTAGAAAGCTGTGTTGTGTGCGCAGGCCACTGATGGATTAGCCCAGTGTCTGAGACCAGCCAGGCATTTGAAGCTGGCCAGGCGTTCAGCAACACTAATGCTATGGGGCCATTCATTTACTGTGAGCCTTCCATCTGTAGCTCTGTATAATCTTGTCTCCACTCCACACACTCTACAACTTAACATGACTTAAGGATTCTCTACATCCCTTTACTGATACATCTCTTAAATGTTTTAGCTGTACATTAGTTCCACAGCAGTCCCTGGAGGCATGGCGATGATTTATTGCTTTTGACACTTATAAACACTAAAGTTTCATGTGTAGTGCCACTCTGAAGAGACCCAAACTTCTCCACCATCTCTAAAACTGAGACAGGCCTCCTCATATGTGTACAGTAACAGTGGCCTCCCCAGGGGCAGACACGTGGCACCTCTTTTGTCCTACATGCCAGCTACGGTTTCACACTCGGCTGACACCTGACTCACCTGTTTGGCTTCTGGCGGTGAAAAGAGCTCCCTTGTCTGCGCCCCCCTGAAGCTGACACATGTACACAATGAGGATGTGGTTTGAGAAGAACAGCAGCTCCTACCCCAGATACGGTCCACTAACTCTACACAACTGTTCAGTGCTAGGCCCCTAAACCCTGCCTCTTATATGTTTAAGTGAAGGGATCTCCAGGCTTTTGGCAGCTAATTAACACAACTATTTTTACTACTGTCAAAACATGGATGATTGTATGGTTGCTGCGGCGTTGTGTCAGTTATGTTAAAGGTGCAAACATCACATTTTTAGTAAAAAATAACATTTAATTACATTTTTGTGTGTATAGCCATCGCTGTGATGTGTAAAATGGTTTATTTTTTGTACTTCGTGATTGCCTCAAAAACATACTTTTTTTATTTTTTATGAGAGGTTTCGGGTACGATTTTCCGCGAAAACCGGAAGTTAGCCTGTTAGCCGGATGTTAGTCTGGAGCTAACTGCCATCAGTGACTGCTATCGGCTCCTGTGGAGACGTGGGAGCTTTCCTGTGGCCGCTGTATTTTGTCTGGCGCCGGAAAACACTGCGGTGTTTCTGCTTCAAAATACTGCCGCTTTCTGCTTCGGTTGCGCTGATACAGAAATAAAATGACTTCCGAAGACACAGCAAAGACCACCTTATGTCCACAGCATGTTTATAAAGCGATCCAGCAGATATATCCACAGTCTCAGTCAGATCTCCTCCGTCTCCCCACACAAGCACTACAATAAAT
>JAVQKG010339591.1:0-15657 GCA_036025885.1 Hypseleotris bucephala | reverse complement strand
AAAAAAAACCACCCCCCCCCCCCCCCCCCCCCCCCCCCCACTCTTTCTCTGCTAAGGAAATTAAACCTCTGTCTTTTCTCTACCTCCGAAACTTGGCTCTGAATGCTGTTCTTTGGGCTTTTTTTGTTTCTTGGTCAGGACTGGGATTCCCTTGCCACAGCCGCATTCAATTTAGGCCGTTTTCTCTCTCAAGGCTAGAAGCTATGGTCCAAAAAATATCTTTAACAGTACAATCCTTATTCCTTGATACAATATAGACACAATGACGTTTTGACCCTTGTGCCGAGTTGCCAGGTTGCTTGATTGAAATGCACCACACTTGAGCCCATCAGCGCCTTGCATCCCTGTAGAAAAAAATACACTGACCCAGCGAGCTGCTTGCCTTTGAGCCCCAGCCAAGCCATCTGAATCCACTCTCCCCAAATGAGGTCTTGTTTTTCAAAGCGGCCCTCTTATGTAGTGCCGGCCCGACCCTGCGCCCGTGTTCTTTCTCTGTGTGCGCTATATACGTTATTGAACCGTAAAAAAAATGGGGCCGATATTGGAACCAAGCACATCACGTTCGCGGCTAAACAGTTTGTTTGGTGAGTCACATGTTCCAGCTCTGGTGTGTTTTCACAGTTTGGCTAAAGCTTCCCGTGTTGTTTTTTCCAGTCGTCTTAGGTTTTTGTTTTGCTGTGTGTAACCTTTAAGTCAAAAGGACACTGCGTTTCTGTGGTGGTTAATATGGCATTAGGGAAGGCCAGATCAAGCACAATGAGACCTACACAGAAACTTCAGGAAAAGGGCCAGCATTAGGTTGAGGGTTTGATTCTCCAGCCATTTATCAAACAGTATGACATAGTGGAGGCTGCATGTACTTCCAGTGTCAGTGATAGTTCCCTCAAACCAGTCTAGCTAAGTGAGACTACAGTTGTATTTGGGCCAGGTTTCAAGTATAGGTTTGGCAACACAATTAGGCAAACAGGTGTCCAAGCTAGGGCTTATATCACTGTGAAGTAGTGGGGCAAAACTCTGAGATTCAGGTAAATGAGATGGACTGTGTGAAAAGCTTTTTATTTTTATGAATTGAGCTAATGATGTGTTTCTATCACATCTCACCATCTGCACTGCAACCTAAAAAATGCTTTAGACATTTATCCTACTTTTAATGTCAGTGTTGCCATTTTTGGGGAAGTCATAATAAGGCTGTCATAGTAATGCTATTTGTAGGAAGGTACTACAAAATCACATCATTTTGAACAGTCATTCGATACAACTTGACCAGGCTGTAAATCAGTGATTTAAGTTAACTTAATAAAACATTTGTTCATATTTTTACGTTTTCTGGATCCATTTTATAACAAAACAAAAAATTGCATGTTCTTTCTGCCTTTCACCTATACACTGGTCTTCAACACCTTGTTTGTACAATCCTTGAATAAACCATTGTATAGGACATGCTGTGCATTTCTTCGTACACATCTATATTTGTCCAAAGAGGTCGAGTCTTTCACATGAAGTTTATGGTACTCTATATTCTGCCGGATAGATAGTGCACCGGGGAGGCTTGGTGAATGTGCTTCCCATTTGCCGTAATTTCATACAGACCTGCAGCGAGACGTCTCAGGCTTCACTAATAACACTCACTAAGCAGCATTTCATTCCCACTGCCCGAGTTTTTCCCCTTCCCGCTTTGACAAGTCTTTACAACATCTGACATGTGTTTGAATTCAAAAGGCCAAGTGCTTTTTCCGTACACCGCTATCCTCTTTTTTCATCCTCTAAAAGTGTGCGTCTTGATTGTCGGTTGGGCCATCATCACGCTGCGGAACGTATAAAGGAGCACAGTAGCTGGACAGAATTAAGACCGTAAAGAATTTGGGGCAAAAAATGAAGAACAAAAACTGTTTTTATCCTCATTTAGTCTTCAAATTGGGGTAAATTGTAGTCATGGTATTTTTTATTTAATTTTACATTTCACTTAAAAGCATGTATTTATCAGTAAGGCAGTGTCCATAAAACCAATGGCACACAGTTGTCTATGTGGCCATGTGCAGATAATATTGGCAACGGCCCAAGTTTTAAGAGGTAAAACCAACAAAGCAAACTTTTAATTGCTACTATTGTAGAGAAACAGCCTTGAGACACAAAAAAACGACCATTTATATCTGTGCACTGTCCCAGCCTAATAAACTATGGTAATTAATTAAGGGACCACCAATTAATGGGAACACCGCTTGCACACAATTACACCGCGCTAGGTCCACTTTTTGAAAAATAGAAATGCAGAACAATATTGCACCTGAGTTTGGGTAGACCTCACAGCAGAATATTGAACTTTTTATGAGAAACACAGCAACTATGGGCCTTATGCAAAGTACACCCTGGACAATGACTATTGCAGGGCTGACATATAGACATTGATAACCATTTACAAAAACCCTTACATGTACAGTATTTGGACTGTTGAAAAAGAGCCGAAGTGACAGTGGAGAACTAGTATAACACAAGGAGGACATGCAGACTCCTTGCTGAAAATCACAGTGGCGGATTTAGTGGTTTAGGGGCAAACAAGGCAAACATGGGCCTTCTGTATGTATTTGGCACACATAAAATGTATTGTTATTTGTTCGTCTACAGCAAATGTAATAATAATGATAAAATAAAAACTGGTAACATGTATTGGTGTATCTTAAATTAAGTTTAATAATTACCAATTTAATTTAGACTTTGTTTATGGGGCCCTGGAAGCTTGGGGGTCTCAGCAGCTGCCTACTTTTGCCTAATGGTAGCACCGCCTCTGGAAAACCACACTGTCTTAAATTGTAAAGTTTATCCAATAAAAATAAAGACTTTATGGATCTTAGGAAGAACATGGTTGGTGGTCATCGTCTTTTTGGTGTTTTATAAGATGAAGTTCGAGAGGCGAGGGGAGAGGAGACGTCATGGCTGCAATCTGCTCCTTCAGCTCGGCCCCTGTGATGTGGTCTGGCACCTAGTTCACAAAAGCCAAAAACATGCTGCCTCCATATATCACAGTGGAAAAGGGTGAGAGAGCAGAAGTGGAAACGGACTACAGTCTCTTTGTGTTTACTCACGCCGACGACTCTGCCAGAAAGTTTTCGAACACACTTTTTTGTCATCTTTTGCTGACCCAGTCCCATGTAAAAGATTGATGAGCGGGGATGATGAACTAAAATAAACCAATCTGGCAGTCACTCACGCAGTCAGGCAGCTCAGAGCAAGAGCATGTGTCTGTGGCCGGCGCTAGGCTTTCATTGTTACAGGGAGGAGACGAGGAGAGGAGGAGAGGAGGAGAGGAGGAGAGGAGGGCTGGCCGGTCAATCAGTAGCAGCCTGCTGCCCTCTTTTGTCAATATTATGACTGTACTAAATGGAGAGCATGGAGCAAAGAGTGCGGAGAGCATCAGAAGACTGTGGAAGCCTGGTTTGAATATAAAGACTGTGAAGAGGCCAAATGAAACTCAGCTTAGTGCAACTTGTGAATTCTTGTAGTGGTTCCCAAACTGTGGTACAGGCACAAGCACAACAGTTGAGATGCAGGCCTTTGTAATGGTACTTTGAATAGTATTTAATTTCAGATGGTGCACATTTTTGTATTTCTTGCTTCACAAACCTTATGAACAAAGATAGAACTAGTCGTTAGAAATTGTCACTATGGGGGCCTCTTGTGTAAAACCTATAAAAATGGAATTGCATATCAGAGCTTGCTTAAAGGTTATTCTGGAAGGAAGGAAAAATAAATAAATAAATAACAAACAAACAAACAAATCATCAAACCTACTGTATGAGAGATTTCAAATGGTCTTTGACAATGGGGAATCATATCATATTGATCTAGTCCAGACTTTACAAAAATTACAAATTAATAGTATTAATAAAGACCTAATACTCTTAGAAACATTATACTGTTAAAAAAGAAAAGATGCTATAAAGAGGACAAGAAATGGTTGACATATTTGAAATTCTGGCCTGACCAAAGCCAGCATATTAAACAGAAAGACTATACTTTTGGCAGCTTCAGAAGTTGGTCCAATCAATCTGTCAAGAAAGACAAATCATTCTGTAGTAGAATAAATGCCTATCACTCAGTTCATAAAACATGAAGCTTTTCAAGTTCTGTGTATGGGACCAGGATCAGACACTTGGACCGAAGCTAAAATGGTTACTTTTTAGATTTTAGTGTAACCCTTTTAAAACCAAGATGTGTGTATTTAGCCTGTAAAGAGCATTTGCAAGCGATATTTTTGGTCATTTTTGTTGGTTAGTAAGATCTACTAGCACTATTTTCGTCATTACAATTATATCCAACTAGAAGACATGGGAATGCATATGATCTGTAGCAATATGGGTAAATATTTTAAGATATTAATACAGATTTTAAAAGAAAGAATAAGAAAAAATTATACAATGTGCACTTGATTTGATTCAGAGAATGGCTCTTACAGGCCCAAATATGAGGTTTAACATGACTTCCCCTGCCCTCCTAATACCAGCATAATGTTATTCAAATGAATGTATGCTATAATACTATGCTGGGCTCTTCAGTATGGCAAATGCCGTCTTTATGAATCCATAAAATTACGTCTTGTTTTAACGAGAGCAGAAATTCATCGCTGGTGTAATTGGTAAGTGCCCAAATCATTAAGCCCTAATGCAGGCCGATTTTCTTTGGAGGTAGCTTCCATTTAAGAGACAAGTGTCTAATTGGTGAGTTGTTGAAAAGCCTCAGCGCCTCCCCAGAGATCGTTTCTGAAATCATATAGAGGATAATTCTCTTTCAATTAAAAGGGGGGGGGGGGAGCAGGGCGGTGCCACTGTGATTCCATTAAGGCTGGGTGTAATATTACTAGGCCAGTGCGAAAATATCACTATGTCTCGGGAAAATAGAGCAATATCAGAAATAGATTGCTCGAAAAACACAGCACTCTAAAGCAGACTGGCGGCCGGCGCGCTGCAGATTGAATAAACAATGTTGGGTGCAGAAAGCATAATGCTGAATAAAGATGACCTGCCGTTGCTGCACCGAACCGCATTTGAATATTATTGGAATTAATTTGTCAGCCGATACCCCAACATCGGCTATTTGTCAGGAGACTGGATGTACCCGTGCACTATCGCAGTAATTTATGAGCGGGGATAAGGCCACTGAATGCTCCGTTATGAGAAGTGCAGTCGCATTTTGGGCTAAATTATGTCCAGGGCGGGACAAGAGGGAGCTGGGCTTTATCTGGAGATGAGAGGGATTGAAGGACTGGTGACTAAAATGACTTTCAATTTCACTACTACCTACAGAAGATAGGAGAACATTGCAAGACTGGATACAAAATATTCATATTATTTATATTCAGAAGTTGACATAGGAATGGTCTGTACATCTTAGCTAGAACAGCAAGATTAGATCATATTTGGTCTCAAAAGTCAACCTCAAGTAATTCACATTAGCAAGGAGCATAAACCTGTCGTTAATGAACTAGCCTCCCAGCATTGAGGTTGTGTGTCACAAATGAGGGAAAAAAGTACAATGTAATACACTGTGCAGTAAACTAACAACTAATAACCTGTAACTACATTGTAAGTAACCCTAACCTAGGTATGTACAATGTGGTTGCATGTTAATCCAGTTTGCTACACAGCGTATGACCTAATGAGGTAGATGCAATGTAGTTAAGGGGTAATGTAAAATAAAGTGTGACCAGGTGTGAATTTACTGTCCACATTTTTTTTTTGTGTAAATTTTCTGATATATGACTTTTACCATTTATTTAAAAACTCTTGATCAAAAATGAAAAATGGAAATCAAAATAAACAATAATAAAGAATTAAAGAATACGCCCAGTGCTTGTGGGTAAAGTTTTGGCTAACTCTTAGCTCTTAATTAGTGTAGCTTATTTATTGTTTTACTTTCCTAATTAAAATAAAGCAGCCAAGGTAGACGTCCTGTTGTTGTGGCTATGAAATTGGAACGGCCACCAAGACTTATTTTCTACTACAATGGACATATAATATATTGTCAGTCTGCAGTTCCCTCAATAGTTTTTTCTCCTAAGTATACTGTGATGGAAAATTAAACTGTCTATTAATGTCATCACGGCTCATTATTCAATTTGGTGAATAATTGATGCCATGATCTCATTTTAGCCAAAGAAGTCCTAACTCTATTAATTAATTACATAATGAGTGAAGGATTGTGGCATATAATGGATTTGCTTTGGTCCATGGTTTGCGAGAGAAATGAATTTGTGACTGGTTAGCGATCCGGCCTCCTAGTAAAGATATTGTGGGTTCTAATGTTTGGGGTTGGCCAACTAATGAAGTAGAGTCTGCATGTCCTGCAAGTCTTATAGTGGGTTCTCTCCAGATATTCTCACCATCCATTGAATCAACCTGGGGATGTATAGTTGTCAGACCTGCAACTAAAGATCTTTCACAGGCCCAAATAGGTTCAGCCACTATGGGAGTAAGCAGTTAAAGATGCATTAATTAATTTAGGCCTTTTTTTTAAACTTTGAACTCCTTTTGACCTACAGTTGGTTTTCCATTTTATTAGAAAAAGTGATTATCAACCATGTTTTTTTACTTATTCATAGTCACAACTTTTTTCCCCAATTATGAACTGTATGGCTAAATGCCTTGAGTAATTTGTTGGCTATAGACGTATTTCAAAAGCATTACAACAGGTGCATCCAATAATGTGTAACAATGTGTTGATGATCCATGAACATATCTTCAATGACTCAATGTGGAAACCGATATAAAATAATCAAACTTAAATATAAAAATAAATGTTACTGCTTTAATCTTAAGTTGTCATTTCTCATACTGGATCATTCTTAATAAATTACTACTGTATATTGGTTGACATGTACCAGATGACATATACACATAATAATCACTCAAATTATCAAAAACAATTACCACTGTCTTCACTGACACGTTTTATTAGCTCATTTTTACTTTACTTTTCCATCTCTTTCCTCCTCCCTCTCTCTCCCACTCTGGCAGGTGTCACCCCCACACAGGCCCGGCAGTAGCAGCAGCCAGTCTAGTGCAGTGCATGGAGATAAGACCTTGTACAGAGACAAGCTAACTTCCTGTTTGAGGTTTTTCGAGGGCCCCACTGCTCTGCTCCGCTCTAAGTCTAAGTAGTGTACGTGACCGCAGCCCCTTCCCGTCTCAGCGCCAACGGGGACAAAAATGCGGTTGCCAGGTGCAGGTGCGTACATGTGTGAAACTCCGGCGCACAGTGATCTCATGGTTGTTTTGATAAAAGTGAACCAGTGAGCGAGGTCAGGGAGGGCCGTTATGTCAGCGGTCCACACATGTTGTGATCTCACTGTCTGCGGTTAGTACAAAGGTGAAGCTTTTGTTTTCGATTTCATTGTTAGATAGGCTCACAGAGGTCTTTGGCTTAAGAGGGAAGGCCTGTGAAACAATGTGGCGCAGAGCTACAGTTAATTTTAGGCTGTTTTTTTCTTGGATATTTTCTATATTTACTCTGAACATAATATAGCCCAAATCAAAGTAACTATTTACAGTCATATAAAGCATTTAAAAAGCATAAATTAAGACACGCAGCAAAAAATACATCTTGTAAGCATAATCACAATCACTGGTGTAGTGGCACTATTGAGGGGAGCCCGCAAGTGGTTAGCAAACAGCTACAATTAGCAATATAAAATGTAAGGTATACTGCCAAAACATTTACAAAAACAGATGATAGACATTTAGTACTTATCAGTAGGAAGATTTTAGAATTAGCAAGACAAAGGGGGCATAGGGGGACACCAAAGAGAAGATTTATGGATGTAATAAAAAAGGACACATTATTGTAAAAAAAAAAAATAAATAAATAAAAAGTAGTGTGAATTACCCAGTTTATAATACTTAGCGTGTGGTATGGATGCCACCTCTCTGTCAGTCTGATCCAGGGCAGTTGTGGCTCGATGGGTATCTAACCACCACCAGTTTGTGAATGAACATTTCTCTAAATTATAAGGCTTTTTGAGTGTTGAGAAAAATGCTACAGTAATCTAATTATTTAATTATAGGTTTAGATGGGTGCTGATGACTTGCTGTGGCTATAGGAAACCAAAATAAGAAGATGTGTACAATGCTATCTAATGCCAAATTGTATATATTTGCTGGTCAATCTTACACACAAAAGCACAATTTTATTATTACTCTTGAAACACACACCCACTCAAACAGATCAACATGTTCTACATTATAAAAAAAGAAATGCTGCAATGTCATTTGTCAGTGCCTGTCTGTCTGAGTATGGTGCGCTGAACTTTGACAATCCAAGTTTGTTCACACATCTGGGACTGCGATGCCCTCTCATGGCTGCACAAGTACACTCCTCTCCTCGTGTGGGATTTCACTGGAGAGGGAATAGTGAAAGTCTCCTGCCACCATCCAAGATTCCATCAAAAAAATATTGTCACGTTTGAGGAAAAGCTTTCATGTCATCAGTAAAGAAAAGGATACGCTGCTTCCTATGTGCTTTAAATTGCCTTCCCTTCTAATGTGTGCATCATCACTAGAAGAAAAAAAAATTGTGTTTACCAGCTTTGTGTGAAGTTATGAATATATGTATGCATGCAAGTGATAACATATTTTCCAATATTCTTAAAGCTGTGATATTGCATGAGTCCAGTGAAGTTTGTGTGTGTTCACTTGCACAGGCACACTGGACATCAACTACAGGCCATCTAGGAGACCATCTCATCAAAGGCGATTTTCCCTCCACCAACCTTTCGCCGTGGCTCTTTCCTTACGAAATCTGACACGACTTTCATAATAAGCAGCTCTTGCATATCTAGAAAGAACGAAGATGCAACTGAAAGAAGGGAAAGCGGATGGGGTGGGTTTGAGTAAATGGGGGGAGTAAGAAGAAATCACGAAGACTTCTGTCACTTCATGAAAAATCGCTTCCCCCTTTGGACGGAACTTCACAGGCCACAATCAAGCGGTGCCAAGACGCGCTCTGCAATCGTGGCAAATCAAGGGCGGCATCTATTAATAATATTTCTGGGGCTGCTTCGGTGAGTGCGCCCGCGCCGCTGCCACCGCCCGTGTCCTCCCCGCTGTCAGAGCCCCCGTGATGGAGCGCTGCCTTTATCTCAGCCCTGGCACGCTTCTGTCACCGTGATAAACAATTCACACACAAATATGAATAAGGATCCTCCCAGAAGGCCCCTACCACACCGAGCATCGCCCCTCATTTTCTAGATGGGGGGATGTAATCTTCTCCTTTTTTCTTTCTTTTTTCTTGCTCTATCTATCTCTTACTTCCTCAAGACCTTACCCCTCCTTTCAGCTGCCTTCCCCTTTTCTTTTCAATCTGTCTTTCAAAGATATGTAAATGACCCAGAGATGGGACCCCAGTGCGTAGGTGGTGTAGCGTGAATGTCAAAGCCGGGGCCTGTGAACCCCGACACGCGCGCACACACCTGCCTCGTGCCTGTGTCTGCTATGCATGTTATTCACAATCATACGTAGGGCCATTTGCATAAGGCAGCCTATACCACATATAGACAGATACTCTTTGTCACCCACGAGCTAAGGACGCTGGTCCACCCCTGTCACTTTTGACATTTTCACGTTTTTTCTTTCTCACCAACTTTAAGAATCTACAAGAATATACTGTAGTGCATCGGACAACACAAGAGTCAGACTGTTTACATGGAAAGCTTAGTCAGACTGTGCTCATTGCTCACAATCTGTTTAACTTTGATTTTTTTTTTAAACTAGTTCTATATGTAAAAACATCCAAGTCATAACAATACTTTCAATGTATTTTTCCAACCTCTTTTCCAAGTCTCTGTCTATCAAGCTAATATTTAACCTATGTTTAAATGCTAATATAAACAGACAACAGACTAGATTTCTCTTTTTATACTTGTAAATGCTAGCATCCAGAGCAGCTTTCCTTAAGTATTATTTTACTGAAGAAGTTTGTTTTGTCAAACAACAAACTTACAAGAGTACTAGTTTTTATCTTTAGAAGTTAATCATTGAACATACAGTACATTACAATCATCCATTATTCATTTCAATTACAACTACAGCACATGGACAAACTGTCACTTAGTGGGACAATAAAAAGACATTAGTGATGAAGGCACCATGTCTACTGCTGTCATAGTTGACACCTATCTATTCTATTCTATCTATACTCTCAACTATAATGAACTGACTTGTGGAAAACTGCTAATTAGTGGATAATGTATGTGTTTGCGTCTAGCTGTGCTCTGTCATAACTGCACCACCTCTGATTCTCTAATAACTCTCTTGTCTGCCTTTGTGAATAGACATAACTGAACAAAAGCATGGAAAAGTGGAGCAGAATTGCAGATTACGATGTATGTACTCAATGCCTCTGAGGTTGTCATGGTTTTGAATTAAGTAAAGTTATTTTGATTACAATAAAAAACAATGTAAATCTTCCAATCTTTGATACAATGTTCACAATACTATATACAACTGCATAGTGTACCAGCACCAACTTTCCAGAGCCTAAAACTATTGATACATTGAAAAGACTTTCTGAAGATGGCCTTAGCAAAAGACAGGTAACGTACAGACAATATGATGGCTTGTTTGGTTCAACCACCTGACTGTAAAGTTTTACCTAATCAGACTAATGCTATCTTATTCTTTTTAGTAATAGTACATTCTCTTGCATTTCCCATTCATTGACTACATATTTATTGTCTTCCCAAATTAGTCTGTTTACTGTCTTGTAAAGAAGGCAACAAGGACCAGTAAAACACATAATAATTCCTGGTCTTCACCTAAAGTTGTGTCCAAGTCAAAAATAAGAAAAACTGTTTGAGTGACACAGCATTTTTCCTAGACGAGCCCCCCAAATGTATACATGTTTTACTTTCATACAGATATCAATACCTTGCCTCACTCAATTTTTCATAATTTGTCCTCAAGAATTTCTCTAAACCCTGCATAAACTCTGCTGTCTGAACTAATTATCTCAACACTGAGTCCCTGTGTTCAGTGGCGCAGCGTCATCCGGAGTTCTCGGGCTCACACCTGGTCTGTTTGCTGTTTAATTGTCAGTGGCTGCTCCCTGCCGCTCCCAGTCCCTCCATGTCCGTCATGTAATTGCATATTTCCGCAGTGCAACATCCAAAGAGGTCTAAATGAGATTTCACTCAGCAGGACGGAGCCTGCGGTGGGGCGCTGATGATGAATGTATTGTAAGATTGATTAGCACCAGTAAGAAGTGTGGCGGATATGGCCACCAGAGCTGTGTGTGTGAGTGTGTGTATGTGTGAAAACAGAGAGAAGAGGCTGAACCAAATGAGTGTGTTGTGTTAATATGTGAATGATCAGTTGTGTTAGTGTACAGAGGTACTGAGAAGAGTGGATCTCAGGTGAGGATTAGGAGGGGGTGGAGGTCTGGAAGGTGAAAAGAAATTGTGATAAAAACAGCACACCTGTAAATTTGCAGAATAAAGTATCAGGGCAAGAGATCCAATTGTGTTTAATCATTGTGGTTCTGAGGAGGTTGTGGGTTTGATCTCCAGACTTGAAACTATGATCTCTCTGGGTGCAGTCTGCATGTCCTCCTTGTGTTATAGTAGGTCCATCTCCAATTACCATGTCTTCCTTCTACCATGGAATTTGAAGACTGAATGTGAGTGAATTGTGAGTGAATGGGTTGTCAAAAATATAATGATTTTTTTTATATATAGCCTATATTAAATTGCAACCATATATGTACAGTCTTTGCTGATCCCTTTGTCAAAGACCAGTCAAAACCAGATAATTTTTGCAGTTTTCTGACACACATGAGTTAGTTATATTCTAATAAGTTTGCAGAAGGACTTTTACTTTCCCGGATAAGCCCCCATTTTGATTTAGTTTACTACATTGACATTTTTTTTTACACTTCATCATGTTATAGATTGCATATGAAACCTTTATATACAATATGTCATATGGGCAGTTATACCATAACAGCAGTCTTTAGTGGAGACTCGAAAACAGAAGCCGATAATCTTGCTGTGAAATGCAGACGCAGTCGTTTCACTGTTAAAACTGTTAACCACTGACTATCATGAGAGCTGTAAAAAAAAAAATCTTGCAAAGTAAAACACTAAATCTGAAACCAACATCACCCCCGATATGCCAGGAATTTGTAGCAAAATGAAAAAAATGATAGAGAGTGGGTGACACATTAACGTCATATTTATACCATAGGCCTACACACAGAGACATTTGACATACCACATTATAGTTGACTAAAGCCAGGCCATGTGTGATCTTGTTGCAAGAGTGTGTTTAGTAAATAACTTTTGCAGCAAAGTGTGTCTACCATAATTTGGCGATGGACTTTACCTGGAGATGCTGGAAGTCTTTACTTTCAGTTCCATAAAACTCTATTTGCGGGTCTATATTTGGCCAAAGTAATATAATGGCCACCTTCATTTGACTGTGATAAGATGGTGGCAAAGTGTTTTTTGTATAGTTTTCATGTTCTCTCATGAGTGGGTTCTCTCTGGGTACTCCAGTTTCACACATTTGTAATTAATTTGACCCTTTTTTAGCTAGAAGTGACACTAGATGAACTATTTAGTTTTCAGGGGAGTCTTGGCCCAAGAAGAAACCTATTGTACATGTTTTTAGTGCTATAGGAGAAACCAGAGTGCCTAGAGTTGTTTGAATATTCTATACAGTGACTCAGTGGTGACCCTAACCTTCACAAAGCTTCCTGGGCAGTATAAAAATCTTCAAACACCCTGGTTTGTCTGCAGTGCTACTTTTATTTGTCATTTTGTCACCACTTCTTTTGCAGAGAATGTGTTTTAATTTTCGCCATAAATTGTGTTTTAAATAAAGAGGAACATATCAGTTTTTTCTGTGCTGTTTGTGAGAAATCAGCTGATGTGAATAATCACCAGACCCAAAGCTGGTACTGGAGAGTCTGGCTTGCCAGGCTCCAGCTGCACTACAGGATGGGTCAAATGCAGATTTCCCTGAGGGACAGTAAAGTGGACTATATCTTTTGACATTGAAGCACAAAGGCCTCAAACCAAGCCCACCCCTACTTTGCACACAGAGAAATATCAGCACCATTCTTCTCCTGGAACTTACACCAGAGAGTACAGAGAGCCAAAAAATTCAGCGCGGACAATTCCCCCCACTCTGGTTTTAATGGCGGTACACAGAGGCAATAATCATAAAAAGCCGGTCTCTCTCTCTCTCTGAATGGTAACTGACATCCGTCTCATACAGTAACCACAGCCCAGCGCTCGGGCAATTTCCCCTCAACATGCAAAACTGTGGGGACAAAATGTGGGAGCTGCCATTCTCCATGCATATTAAAGACACTTGTCATCAAGACGTCACCCAGGAGCCATGAGAACAAGAGGTACAGTTCCTCCGAGACAGACTCACTCACCATCAAAACCATGAAATTAGACCCGCTGAAAATATCCTTGTGATGGGAAAAATGCTACACTTTAGTGCATTTTGCATATAAAAAACTGGGAACGGATGCATGTAAATTGCCCATGCCACAAAGACAAATTGGTAATTCAGGTTTGGAATGAAAATGACACTAAAGTGCAAAAAAAGGGGGAGAAATGGTGTGGCGTGAAAAAGAATAAAGGGTTGTTAAAATGTCACATTCGAGATCCGGTGCCTTTAGGAATCGAGATGTATTGTTAGGGGAAATGTGATAAACACAAGTCGAATGCGCAAGGAGCAAATAGAGCCCGCATGTTCGCCCGCCGTTGTCTTTGGTACCACGTGTGCGGAGAGCGACGCCCACAGAAAAGACGCAAAACGATGAATGCACATTTGGTGGTTATGTACTTCCCTTGCTGCACCTTTCTCTTTCAGTCTATTTTTCGTGATAATGACACAAAAAAGTAGCATGTACCCACACAATGACATTCACGACGTAATTCTGGGTAAATGAAAACCAAATGTTGATTCGTGCAAGAAGGAGTTGACAGGCCTTTGTAACACGAGGGAGGGAAAGAAGGGGAAACAGGCGGTAGAACTCAAAGGGAACACACCAACAGCAAACAAATATTTTTTATTTGGACGACATGCTCAATCTACTTCCTGTCTGAGGTCTGTTTGTCTGTGTTTCCCTCTAGTGGCACAGCATAATTTACAATGAGTGAATGTTGAAGTCAACTCACACAACTATGCTATCTGTACCATTGTGTCTCTTGTGTAAAAGAAAAGTGAAAAGTTATCAATTATTGTAGTTACACACATTTGAGATTGGTCAAGTGATACAAAATATTATGGCTTTAGAAGCATGTATTCACAGAAACCCTTTTCCTGCATGTTTAAACTTCAAAGCATGCTTGCCAGTTTTGAGTAAAGGCGCACCACTTGGATTTTTTGTCTACACTGGTTGTCAGCAAGGTTTTTCAGCTTTAGAGCTTACCAGCCTTTAAAATCCATGCCTCAATCACAATAAAGTACCGTAACATTTGACACTGGTATTTGCTGTAAGATTCACTGCGCTATTTTAGCTGATTTTAAAACAGTAAGTTGTACAGCAAAAGCATCAGGTTTTATATTTTCTTTTTATTTAATTTATTTTTTATGTTCTCGACTATCTTATATTGTAATACAAAATCTTAGTTTGTTTTTGGGACAGTGACCACATGGACACTGGCTTTACATAAGGACACCATTTACCCTCAATAAAACATTATTCTCTGCATCCCATTCTCTGGCATCAAATTTGAATGTAGATATTGGTTTGGGACTGATACAAAATGTTTGTTTGTAAACCTGAATTCAAATTGCTTTTCTCTTTTTTTAATTGTGGAGTAAATGTAAGTCACTAAAACTAAAAACAGTATCCCCATAGACACGCTACAATAAAAAAACAAGTCAGTGATTTTCTATTTCAAGTTTAAATTATGGGCCATACCAAACTGTTCTTTTCTTTTGTCTAATTTTGAGTTTTTTATGTTTGGATTTTCCCCCCAGCTCTTGCGGTGACACAGGCCCCCCTCGGTTTGTCCCTGGGCTCTCCGGGCCCAAGACCAGTGCCCTCCAGGATGACAAATGGCCTTAATGAAATTGGACAACTCAGCATACATGCATAAGAGGATGTTAAATATTGATAGTCAAGATCAACGTAGCAGTGCATATTCCACTGTTTAATATTTTAAGTGTCAGACAAGCCTATTGTCTATCTATTGTATGCGCGGGGGGGGTTAGGGGTATGTGGTGGGGGGTTAAATCACCATCTATGTCCCGCGGTCCTCTTGGAGACACGTATGATGGCCAGCCACCATTCACTCAGCCACGCATGACAGCACCCAGGTCTGCACTTTGCATATATGCTCAACAAAGGACACGCATCTTATCATACATTTTCATTCTGATCAAGAGACTTTATGCACATGCAAGTAAATAAAAGGCATATATTTATTAACTGGGGGATGCTTTCAACATACACACTGCTGGTGAAATAGGCTGTAATGGCATTGGAGGAAAGTAAATAACCATAAAAGATAAAATACCAAAACAGCATTCTAAATCAGGATGAATAACATTTTTATTTTTAAATTTCCACATGACATTTCAGTAACCTATTGTAAGATTAGATATTTGCTTTAAGATTCACTACCCTATTGCAAAATGAAGCTATTTT
>JAVQKG010339575.1:0-10263 GCA_036025885.1 Hypseleotris bucephala | reverse complement strand
GTTCATATTAATAAAAAAGGAAAATAAATAGGATTAAGTATTACGATAATCACCGATCTGGAAAATTTCACAACTTTACAATTAATTGCATCCAATCACATTTTGTCGTCATTTTGTTGTTCCTCGATTCTCTCACAACTGTTCTGAGTTGTTCTTTATGTTTTGCCTACAGTCCTTACAGGCGTCCAGACTCTATTTATCACATTGCCATCTCAACTGTGTCTTCTCCCCCCTTTCCATGCTACGAAGCCATTAGAGCATCTCTGCATCACAGCCGCCAGATTGCATTCTGGTCCCCTCTGTCGCGGCATCTATCATCTTTTTGTCCTAACTTTTTATCTTGCCCCCTGCCTCCTGCGAGAAGTCCTATCTCACTACAGCCAATATAATGAATCGCTGGGAGGTGAGGCTCAAGTAAATAACCTAATTAAACCCAGCAAACAGGGGACAAAAGATGGGGAAAATGCACAAAGGGCTTTAGTGATGATGCCAGTGGAGGAACACTCACAGATGGCACTGAGGAAGTTGAAGCAGTGACATGGCGCAGTGCCTGTGCCTCCTTCTCATGATTGTATTTATAGCACTCCTGGTAGCGCTGTTTTTTGCCTCTTTATTTGATGAGGACCAACAAACACTGGAGCCGCCACAAATACAAAATCAATAAATTAGAAAGTTCCTAAAAGTACATCTTCTACTTTATTAGGTAGACCTTGTAACTAATTGTAAGGGGGATCTGCTGTATGTTTTCATGTGTAAAACCATTCTCTGACCGGTGGCATCAACAAGGCATTTTCGCCCACATAACTGCCACTCACTGGATATTGTATATAATATATGTATTTTTTTTATTTACTATAAATCCTGGCCACAAGTCACCTTTCTTCAGATGCTAGCGTTTTTGTGATAGTTTTAGTGATTTGACGATTCAGTACCATTGCCAGACAGTGTCAAACATACTAACTTCCTCCGCATGGGTCACAAATATTGTGTTGTATTTTTTTATGGATTCTATGCCATTGTGAGAAATGAAGGCTTTGTGGCTCAATGTGCAGATGTATGATATTGGTCATGGTGCCAAATCCATTGAATAATATGTCCTCAAAATCCATCTTCCTATATCAGTCTGTTCCACTCCTTTCTAATTCTTAGTCTAAATTCCAGTCAGCCCTGATTGGTCTCATTAGGGGCAAAATGAAGAATGCCAAGCGTCATAATTATCGGTACATCACTGCAAACAGTATCGCGTCAATATGGCAAAATGTCAGGAGGGCATTAGCCAGCAATTATTAATCCATATCAAGCTGGGCTGGACAATTTAATTATCATCTAATCAATACTTGTAGATGTGGTACAGATGTAGAGCAGAGGTTGTGGTTTGAGAAGCTCTCTGTAAGTAGGGCATTTGGGAACAGCAGAAGAGGTGAACAGCAAGAGGAAGAAGTGGAAACAACAAAAAAAAAGCGTGGTTAGTATCCCTGTCTTTTAGGTTCAGGGTTAGATTGCCTGGCCATCCCACTGCAATTTGTATGTCCTCCCCTCAATGGGTTTTCTCTGAGCACTCTGGTTTCATACCACCATGCAAAGACATTTATACATAGATGACTCAGTGAATCTAAATAGCCCGTGTTGAATGGTTGTGAGTGATTGTTTGCTATTGTATATGTCTATGTCACCCTAGTGAGTAAATAGCCATTGACTTTAGGTATACCTCACAAGTTGATAGTTGGGATTGTCTTCAGCCACTTGCAACACAAACAAAATAAGCAATATACATGAATAAATACTGTTTTAGGAAGAATACAGAATTTGCCTGAATAAAAAACGTCTTTACATTCGGGTGCACAACACAGTTCTGACTAAAATAACCAATTTCCAATCCATTACGGCTGCTGTGGAAATATTAATGCTCCAAAAGGCCAGACAATACAGCGGCCCTGACTTCAAAGATCCTACAATATTTGTTTAGCTTCTATTAACATTCTCCATAATAACCTATTATCATCAGCTAATATGCTTGGCTTTCTTCTTTCTTTTTGGGTAGTCTCTCTTTTCTCGCCAAAGCCGGAATAATTACTTTTCATTGTACCTTGAAATAAAAAAAAAAACTACCGCAAATAATGTCAGTCAAGGCTTTGTGTGCGAGTGATGAAACAAATAGTGTGGTGTGTAACAGGCACTCGTGGCTTTCAAAGAGGCCACACAATGAGGCATGGCAAAACAAAAGTGGCTGTCTTTCTGTGAGATAGCAGTCATCTGAAGATAAGCATACCCTCTCTCTGCGCTGTTTGCCTTTTTTGTTTGCTATTATTGCATCTCGCGTCTTCATCCCTGGATCGTTTTAGTCACTATGCAGCCAATTGATTACTACTAAGTCACCCGGACCGTGGTTATTTTGTCTTCTTATTGCTTTACTGTCTGCCATAATGGATTACCATTTCAACCTATGATTGTAGTCTGAGTTCAGTATTTCTTAGATGGCAGTATTTTTGGTCCATCTTTAGACGACATACTGTACAATATTCTCATATGTAATCTAGAAAGCATTTACCCCTGAAGTAAAATAAAAATGATCTGAGCATTGCACGATAGGACCAATTCCCTCTGTGTCATTATTATTATTTAAGACATGAACAAACTGACTTTGTTCATCTGACAGAAAATATTTTTGATAGCGGCTGGCTGAAGCCCAATTTAATGAGTTGTGCCTTTTTATTGTGTATCACATTCACAAAAAAACTTGGACTGAGATCAAACTGTTCCATTCAATCCAGAAATCAACATCTTTAATCTGTTTACCTTTGACTTTCATTACCAAACTTACAATCGCCTAAAAAGGCTATTTCAAACACAATCAAAATCCTAGTCACATTGGTGGGATTAATACCATTTTAGATTACTTTAAAGAAATTATCTTTAAATATAGCAAGAGAGACTAGCAGCTTGGAGAAAGAGAACATGAAAGACGCCATTGTAACCCTTATTGGATTTCCTTTGATTCTGCTTTACTGAAGTTTTTCAAAGTCGAGCCATTTATTCCTTTAGTTAATCACAGCTAATCCTCTACTACCATCTGACTTTTCTGTCTATGCAATTTAATCTGAGATCTGGAGACTGGTTTTAGTTTTAACTATATAGGACAATATTGTGCACTACCATTTTAAAAATAGAAGGGGAATTTGGTCCATCTCATCTGTGTTGTGGTCTTAGCCAGTAATGGAATATAAAAGCATGTTATTACAGATAGGCCATATTGCTCATATTTTGATCCCATTATGTTCATTTTACATGCAGCATGTTTGAAAGCATGTGAAATGCACTGTTCTATTTTTGTACCCTCTACAAATTCATATTGCTATAGGTTCTTCTTACTGTCATTGTATATTTGGGCACCTTTTCTTCCCCTTCCTGTAACAGTGCTATGAGTGGGACTGTTGTGGTGTGTTCGGTAGGGAAAATAGAAAAATGCTTTAAACAACGTCAGATTCAAGACCATGTTGTTGTTGTAATATATTGCAGATTCTTCCGATACAGATATTGCAACTGAAGATAGTGCGATAACACTAATTTTGTGATTTATATGTGGCAATAATTACAATTACCATAAGCATAACCGTTTATGATGTTCCATATAATGACAAGCAATATATTGTGAAGACTTGGTAGTATTCAGAGAAAGGGTGAGTGGGGAACAGGGATATCTGAGAAATACGGTTATTTTTCTCCTCTCCGCAGGGTACCGGAGGGGAGAGTGGGTAAATCTTATTTGGAAGGTGTACTTAAAGAAATCCATGTAGGCATAAGCCCTGACACCCAGTCCTCTCAGCCACTGTTGTAAGTCTCAGGAGACAGGCAGACAGGGAGATGAAAGGATTAATAAGGTTTGCAGAAGGATCAGATGGGATCAAACCAAAGAGGACTGCACTTAGAAAAGACTGGTCTGGCCTGGATTTGTATATTTACTAAAGGTAAACAGGTTCTGTAAGGTGAATGATCATTTAGGGTACCATAATCTCACGGGTCCCTTTTGTAAATACTTAATTAACTTAAAGATGTGATATTTATATGGCATTTTTAGGCTTTATTACTTTTTTGTGGCTTTGTCATTACATCATGAACAGTTGTAGATTGACATGTCCTGTTCTTAGACTTCATGTATTATTGTTTGAAAACATCTTTATTTGATGAGGTGTAGTTTTTACTATGTACATGTCCATTTGAGGCCCTCTCTCCCCCTTCTGAAACAATGTGTTTTGAGCTCTGGCACCGCAGCATACACTCAAAAATGCTCGAATGAAACAAAATACAATTCCAAGTATGTTTTTGATGAGAGAACCTCAATATCAACATGTTAGACGAGACCAGACAAGTCAAGGGCCCCTTTAAATCTATTCTATATCATGACTTGAGTGATCTAAATGGTTCCAGTAATTAATTAGTTGATGTGAGAGATGCAGAAGTCCTCACCAGGGGAGCTTTAAAGTTAAGAGGCTGCTTATGAACGATTTGATGGATGCTGTGTGAACACCTCATAAATGTCCCAGGACTCTTTAGTAGCCCACAGAGAATGCATCTTCCATGTTCTCTGCTTTGATGGGATGGTGCACTTATAGGCTGCACCATTAGAAACAAGAGCTTGGCGCAGTTTCAAAAGCATAAAGCCTTTCTGTTCTGGTCGTGGTGTGAGTGCATTTTCACCTCTCAAAACAGGCTTTCACTCTCATTTGCCATAACTAATAAACCACAAATAACTCAGTGTGTTGTTGCAATAAATCTCCTCAAAATGGCATGAGTCACTTGTACAGCAGCCAAAGAGGGATATGAATAGAAGTCAGCCAGTAAATGAGTATGGAACCAAACAAATAAGGAAAGAGGCTTGAGTGGCCAAAAAGAGTGAAAAAATAAACACTCATTCATCACCACCTCAGCAGCAGAACCATCTCATTCTCCTCCTCTGTAACCCCAGGAGCAGAACCATCTCACTCTCCTCTATCAACTTAGCAGCAGTGCCATCTCACCCCTTCCATCACCACCTCAGCAGCCGAACCAGCTGAACCTCCCTCTCCTTTCATTGATCTTATTTGTGTCTCTCCTAGTTAAAATGTACATTAGCTGAGTAAGAATGCTCTGCATAGACAGGTTTTGACCACTCTCTCCATCACTTCACAAAATGTAAATCAACTGTGACAAGAAGCTTAAGGCATAAAGATCAGAATCAAGGCGTCCAAAAGTGCTGTAGGTGTAAGGAGGCGGGAAGTGTCCAGGACTGAGAGATGGCCCCTGGGCACTTCATGGAGATGAACAGTTTAGACCATTAACCCCACTGCAGTAGACTCCCAGCATGCCCCACAGGCACACAAATGTGCAGCCACCAGATCAATGCTTCGCTCTTAGGACCCCCTGGCACAGACGGAGCTCCGGCCCATGGCCAGCTGTTAGGGCTGAAATAGAGGATTTCACAATGCTTTTGTCGTGTGTGAAGTAATGTTTTAGAAATACACAAAGAGGAGATAGGACACAAATGTGATTTTAAAAAGACCCATATAAACAATTCCACATGCACCTATTTGAGTGACTAGTTATGTATTGTCCAGATAGTTTTTTTTAAATACTTCAAGTGACATAAATACAGAATTTCATATATGGATTTTCAGGATTTTTGGAGGAACCTATAGTGGGAAAAATGTTTATGCACTATTTGAATGACTTTGCTCTGTATAATTCAAAGCTGAAAACTTGACATACTAATAATACAATTGAATCCATAGATGATGACTGTAATTCTCTGAAATTAAACTATCCTTTGTGACAGAAGCACTCACGTATTTCACACATGTATTTCAGACTTGACTGCTTCACTAATCCCATCGCCACGGCTACAGCATCCATCTATTAATTGCACTGTCACCGTGGTGATGTCACGCAGCACCTGCACAGTTAAACAGTCCTCTGGCAGTCTCTGATGAAGCTGGTCAGATTAAGCACATATGCCAGCCAGACCTAACTCATGCCAAGTCTAGGCCTAGGCAGATGCAAAACAGCTGGCATTGTGCTGGGGCTCACCGGCTGATCCCAGCTTCAAAGACATATACAAGAGTCCCCTTTGTGCAAATTCATGCGAGTATGAAAGACAAAAGAAGACGACAAAAATGAAGTCTGGTTTGGCACCACTCTATCACTAGGGTGTGTGATTTGGCGAAAAATTATTGTGATATGAAGTTATGACGATCTGGTAATCCGGGACGATTTTTGAATCGTTTATAAATGCACTGCCCTCACTGTCATTTTTACTTTAACAATGCCAGTGTTCATGTTAATAAAAAAATAAATTAAAGTAAAATTATTATGATGAACACTGGATTGTATGTTTATTGAAGTAGCAATTAAAATGCGTTATAAAAACACTGATAGCAGTAGTCTTCAGTTCAACCCAAACAATTCAAAGTAAACTAAATCTGTTATAAAATAGAAATTGTGATTAATCAAATCGTAAAATTATCTTTTTACCATATCACTCAACAATAACTGTCACAATTTTTAGTGACATCATGTAGCCACAAAAAACCTTATTTATTGTTGTGTTGTGTTTTGAAATGTATAAATTTAACAAAGGTGAATTGTTGATTGCCGCACCATCTGATTTGCCATCTGAATTACGGTGCTTGTGTTTTTGTCAATATTCTTTCTCTTTGACATGAATAGTACAGTGGCCTGTCTAAATGGCTTGGTTATTTTCAAGTCGATGCGTATCGGCGACATAAGTGCACTTAGGTATAGCATTAGCGTCCACCGTTTAATTACCTACTACATCTGAGCACAGCACAACATCTCCATACTGTGGTTTATCTGTGTTTCTTAAGAGGGGGGTGGGTCAGAAGGCTTGGTGAAAATTGCCAAGCTTTTGTTTGATCCTGAAAGTCTAAGTGCGGGGCGAAGTGACTGCCATACATAAGATGAAGCTAATGGCCTTAAATGATACTCCTCTTCACTGCCTAGCTTGCGGCATTTATGGAGTTAATAATGGGCCCCATACAAGCTTTAAACATAATTGCGTGGCACAATGTTGACGAGGAGTTTGCACAGACATTTCACCTAAAAGAAAATGATAATGACTTGTTTCTCATTTGGAGGAACCTGCAAGCGAGCAAGCAGCATCTTGCATGGCACTGATAACATTGTTTTATCTCAGATTCCCAGTCTTGTCACAGGGTCTTCATCCAAGCAGCGAGATGGTAATTAAGTGCTGGCGCTGTCAACCCAAAGGTGTTTTTTTAACCGTATTTATTTGTGAACATGACGAGACAGCGTGCTCTCTCCTCCCCTATAGATGCTGATGTTGTTTTCATTCTTTTTTTAAGTGTTCCAATCATGCTATGCCTTTTTTCCCTGAGCTTTCTACTATGTTCAATGTTTTCTTGTCGAAAACACATCTGGAGTTGTATCTGTTGCATTTAAACTTGTTTGGTAATTATTTATGCTGAGGCACTGTCTATGTCAGGAGCTGAAAATGATTGGTTTCACCTTTCTGCGTAGATAGGTTAAAAACAGTGTTGCTAACCAGGGGAAAGAGGTCCTTAAAGAGACACACAATTTGAGCTTTTGCAGCCACAATATCTCCCACAATAACAACATATTATTATAACATATTATATATCACGGAATTCTAATCTAGAGGTAAACAAAATTAATTTCAGAGGCTTGAGAAAAAGGCACAAATGTTCCCTTTAAGATGCAGTGTTCTTCCGACACATTTCGAAATGAACAAGTGGAGCCAACAATGAGATTTCCACTTGAGCAGTGTCCGGCAGAATGATGAACGAGTTTGTAGACTGAGGGAATTGCAGTGATTTAGAGGTGCATCAGAACTGCTATGAGTACACTTTTCCCTTTAGCTTTAAGGCTGTTTTATGTGAATGCACAAATCTGGGTGTCTGCGAGCGATTGTGCTTGTGTGTCTAATTCAGTGTGTAGCAGGCAGTGTGGGGGGGGTGTATGTGGGCCGCCACTTGCTTTTAAGAGTACATACTGTGCATTGAAACGTGTGTAGCTAATATGTGTAATGCTATGTGTGTGGTGAGCACTGTGTGGGAACCAGTGTATGAAAAAAAAACGGGACACGGAAAAGGCTCAATTTAAATCATATTAGCATGCAGGGAAATTAAGCAGAGGGATTTAATTTGAGCTGTTGTAAAAATGCAAATTTCAGTACAGCCCGCGAGCTCATATGCAAATACAACACTATTTTACAATAATTCATATTAGGCCAGGCATGCATAAAACACACACATTACAGTCGGATGTCATCGGGGGAGTAGCGTATCATTAGCTTTCGGACTAGCTGCAAGGTGATCGTGTCGGGGCAGGCGGGCAGAAATGTGCATGCAATTTTTCATAGTGCCACCGTCTATGTATTGGTCATTTATTGAATCCCACAATGTGGTTTCAAAAATTTTGTCTCCCAACAAAACTCAATTTACAACTCTTCATTATTTTACTGCTCAGTTTATTAGGTAGACTCAATGAAGTAGTCTTCTGTAACTACAACCAATTAGTTTCAAGGTTTTGTGCAATCAGAGATGGCCCTCTGCAGACCATGGTTCTAACAATGTTTCTCTTAGTATATTATCCCATCATCTTTGACCATTTCCCTCTATTTTACACTTTGTGTAACTATATACATGCTTTTGCTATCCCAGTGACTTCTTGCAACCAACAGCCATTTTGAACCATGCATTCATATACTACTTACTATTAATGCTCATACATGTGTTGAAATTAGCATTTAGAAAGCAGCTCAAAACCACTGCATTTTAGACATAAGTTCAGTCTGTTTAGCATTAGCATGTGAATAGTTCAGCATCTCCCACTGAGACTCCTGTGGCTTAAAATAGATGTTAACATTTTCAGCTGTTCTTCAAGACACATTACCATAGATGTACATGTGACTGTACATTTGGTTTACAACACCAATTAATTATTATAGGAGTTGTGCCACTATGAAATGGTTTGCAATGGCAGACAAATAGAAAATTCAGAATTGGTATCAGTTAAATTGATTACTGAAAAATCAGCATCGGTAACGGCAAGAAATTCTGTGTATCCCTATTTTGATGCGCTTCTAGTATAATTTACACCGTGCCTCATATTTATGGTATTGTACGTATGCAAGAATATACACAAAGCAGCAGTATGGCAAATAATAAAGAAGGTCCAGTGTAAAGGCATATTGACCCAGCCTCTTTAGAGCCAGCACATTTGACCACACGCTAACATCTACTGATGTGAGGGTGATGCAAATGGGCTGTTAAAAATCTTAATGTTTCAAGAAGCCAGTGGAACTGTCGATACTTATTTGACGTGTTAAAAAGAGGCATGCTGACTCAATGGGACTCTCCATGGCATCTACTGCACAGAGATCAATGTAACAGGGCCGCAAACATGTCACCTTTCGGTGAAATTTGCCGTTTTTCCCCCGAAAAGGACCACCCACGTGAATCGTGCAGATCCGCAAAAAAAAAAATATTTTGAGGGGGTGGGGGGGGCTACCAAAATTTTACAACCTCTGCCCGACGAGCTATCTCTAAAAGTATAGCCCATATGTTTTAACATTGTAAAGAATTAGTTTAGGTGCTTTGGTTTGCGCGGCCGCTCGAGGATGAGAGGAGACAGCACCATCCCTCTGTCCCCGCTGCCTGTTGCCAGTGAGTGACTCTTGAGTGCGCCTGGAGCAGGGGCAGTGACAGAATCATTAGGGGCTGGTGCAGTAGCTCTCTATCTGGGGCCCCACTTTCAAGTATTTAAACTGAAAAATGGATTAAAAAAAATAATAATAAATTGACAGGACTAAAAAAAAAAAAAATACAAATCCAAATGGCTGATTATTATTGGAATGCACACAAGAATGCAGCAGAAAGCAGGGAATTACTTCTGTTTTGATAAAAAATTTCAGAGGTGGGACCAATCACGAATCTGTCAGAAACTAACCTATGTTTGAAAGTGCTTATAGTTATAAGTTATGTTAGCTATAAGCTGTTTATGAGATTCGCTTTTATATTTCCGTTTATATTGTGTTGACTGTGTCATTTACATAAAAAAATTACCAAATAAAAATTGGGCTAGTTCATTTAATTTCGGGCTACTAAAATCTGATAGGTGCCTGCCCGAAGGGCTACTAGGGATTTCAAAATTTTTCGAGCACTGTAAGTGTAAGTAATTCTTCTTCTGTTACAGTAGTACATATTACGATGAGGATTAGAGACAGTGAGC
>JAVQKG010339485.1:0-18848 GCA_036025885.1 Hypseleotris bucephala | reverse complement strand
TATAGCTGAAATATAACCTGTAGAAAATACATACCTAGACTGTTTGATTTACTAATGACTATGAGCAGGGGCTGATTTAGCAGTATTTGACACTTTTAAGTACAACCTGGAAATTCTCTTGATTGGTGAGTTCACAACACCCAGATAGCTTAACCACACAGAGAAAAAGTAAACGGGTGATGTAAACGGGTGATGTATATTGGCTTCGAAATGCTATTTTACCAAATTAAGTTTAATAATTACCAAGAAATATTTTAGTCTTGATTTATGGGGCCCTTGAAAGCTTGGGGCCCCAAGCAACTACCTACTTTTACCTAATGGTAGAGCCGTCTCTGACAATAAGTAGCCTACCCTAGAAATAATATATACGAATTTCTATACCAATCTCTATGGGAAGTAGTTTCTCCCTTTTTAAAATGTCCAAACCTTTTATGCATCTAATATATTCCATTTTACTCACTATTTGACCTTTCCATTTCGCTTTGGCACGTCTCATGGGAGCTATCCAAATTCAACATGTACCACTTCCTATTTTACAAATTGCTATTATTTTGCTGGAACACCTGCCACTCAAATATGAGGCATCGCAGCGTGGTCGTAATTGGCGGATATAGAGGCGCGCTTGTCTGCCGCCGCTGTTGAGCCGCGTCTGGGACTTGGACTCTGAGAACTCTCGCTGACCTCCGCCCCTGGGCCCTCAAAGTTTCTCAGCAGTCGCCAGCAACTCTTTCAATTCCATATTTCTTCGTGGCCCCCCAAAAAAGCCACTATTAGGGACAAAAATCCTTCCCTTTTTGACAATTTAATAGCGCAAACTAATCATCTCTTTGACATGGGCCATTCATCTCCGCGCGCGCAGACAATAACTCGCCTTTTTGTCCATAGGTTCGTCTGGATCCTTGCCGTCAGACCAGCCTCTATTTTCAGATCGAGTGGACAATAAAAGCTTTGTGACTGCTTAATGGCTATGTTTGTGAAGCCACCCAAAATCCAAATGCGTTTTTGGCGTAGCAGCAGAGTGGACAGTATAGTGCTTTTGGCCAATGGTGCTTGTAAGTGCCTATAGTTAGAGTACTAAATTAGGACTAAGTCAGGTCTAAACCAGGATTCAATGAGTATATAAATCAGGTCTAAACAAGGACTAAATAAGGACTACATAATAAACCAGATCCAAACCAGGGCTGGAAATATACTGCTTATAGCCTAAACGAGGACTAACCCACGTATAAACTATATCTAAACCAGGACTACAATGGACATAAACAAGGTCTGAACCAGGATTCATTAAGTACATAAACCAGGGAGTAAACCAGGTCTAAATAAGGACCAAATAAGGACTACAATGGACATAAAGTCATGACTACACTGTAAACCAGGGTATAGGACTAAACAGGAGGTAATGTAAGGACTCAATTAGGTCTAAACCATGACTACATTTATAAAAACCAACACTAAACAGGTCTAAACCAGGACTACAGGGCCATCCAATCTAAACCAGGCCAAAACAAAACAAAATGACTAGATCAAAACCCGGTCTAAACCAAGTCTTAATAGGACTTAAAAAACTGCCAGTGGCCAACCAAGTGCACAATAAAAGCATTGTGTCTGCGTAATATTTGTGAAGCCACTCCAAACCCAAATGCGTAAGGGCGCAGAGTGGACGGTATTGTGCTAAGAGCTAGTAGTAAGTGAGTAATTTGAATGTTAAAAATAAAACAAAAGAAAGGAATACACCAGCCTGTCTCAAAATGACTTAAACCCCCAAGTTATGAATTTGTCAGTGAATCAATTTAGCGGAGCAGGCTTCCTCAAGCGGAGTGGGCTTTACTATAACAAGACAGCGAAAATTGATCCGGGGAGACCTCACCTCTGCGTGCGCCTCAATAAGAAAGACATCAGCCCAGCTCAGCCCACTGTATAATTTTTAATATATATGCAATAAATGTTCAATTTGTTTCCAGAAATGACGGAAAAATAATAACGTCAAATTTTAAAGCCATCCATTACGCGCCAAACAATGCTCTATGCAAAACGCGCCGCCGCCCCGTGATTAATTCGCAGTTGAATTGTGTTGGATAAAAGGCAATAATAATGTCTCAGTGCGTCAAGGCTAGCCAGTGGGGAGCTTTTTTCTTTGCAAAGGAAATTATTTTTCTTATTTACTTCTTTTGTTTTTACAAATATCCGTGGTAGTGTACGTTTTCTATTTAGCTTAAAAAATAATAATAAAAGGCCTATAGTGATTATTTGAAATTCGGCCGAAGTGTCTGGGGAGAGGGAAGTCTGGGCATCTCTCTGCTTAGACTGCTGCCTCCGCGACCTGGCCCCGGATAAGCGGTAGAAGATGAGATGAGATAGAAATAAAATTTGTTTAGTTTACGGTTTTGTCCTCTGTATTGATTCACTAATGATAGATGGGGTGGAGAGAACCCACAGTAACACTGGGAGGACATGCAGACTCGCTTAGCAATCAAACCTACAACCTCATTGCTAAAAGGCAGGAACACTAACCGTCATTTTATTGTCCAATAGATGAGCCCGAATTCCTTTATAAAAATGGAGCCATGTTGGTTCCATATCTAAATCGCATTGCAGTGATTATTTTGAAAGCCATTTTAGAAACACAATCACATGAACTTACCTCATTGTCCTATAATAAAATAACAAGACACGTAAAAGCACAGAGATACCAAATCAGCTCATAGTCGTAGCTTAAGCGCATGTAAATTGAATGTTCATTGGTTTATAGCGTATTTCCATTTATCCAAAGGTCAGTTAGTGTAGTGAATGGCACACACGTACAGTAGACAATATGACCGGTCCCTGCCATGTTGTATATTCGGGCCAGGTACGAATGGGGGTCTCAACATCGCTGTAGACCTTGACACAAAGTGCATTAAGTTGGCTGATCCCTCTCTCTCTCTCCAACCATTTGATTAATTCACTCCCATTCAAGGCTCGGGCACGCACAGAGTGGAGGGGACGTAACCGATGACATAATAGGCCGTGTCAGTGTGGCCCGCAAAACGCCCCGACCATTTGGGGGGACAATCCTGATGCCATCACTGCCATTATAAGAGCTGCACCCCCCAGTTCAAAGCACAAACAAACATAGGCCCCACTAACCCAACAAAAAAAAGATACAAGTCAGCTTTTGCTTTTTACTCAAATGATCTGAGGCAAGAGGGGAGCACCGTGGCACCATACAAGTTAATGTGTGGGGTATAACATTGAACTGGGATAAATAATAGCCTACAGTGGGTAAACTAATCTATTTACAATTACTGAAAAAAAATCATAAATGGTTCAAAGTTATTTATATGACTATACAG
This sequence comes from Hypseleotris bucephala, assembly GCA_036025885.1. Lineage (NCBI taxonomy): Eukaryota > Metazoa > Chordata > Actinopteri > Gobiiformes > Eleotridae > Hypseleotris > Hypseleotris bucephala. The sequence continues at coordinate 15,516 of JAVQKG010339485.1, read as the reverse complement.
TATGGGCTATGAATTCAAACGGAATATCAACCTAACATTTTGAGAAAAACTGAGATATAAAAAAAATGCAAAAATGACAAAATACAGTTATTGGAAAATATGAACTTTTTGTATTTTGTTTTTTGTATTTAGAACTACAAACATGACACACATGGAACTTATTTTACTTTTCCTAAAATCATGTTCAGTGACTTATCATTTAGAATATTGTGGGCCAAGGCTACGTGCACGTTTGGTATAGTTTGAATGAAATGTTTTATTTTATATAGGTTACTGAGTTGATTTCAAAATGTACAAAAGCATCTTGATATTTCAGTGCTTATTGAGGTTTATCAAGGCTTCAATGAGAATAAAAAGCCCAAGACATTTGAAAATACTGTAAAGCCTGCTGCAATAACAAGAAAATAAACCAAGAGCTAAAGGGGCGGGAAGAAAAAATATGGAAATAGCCCATGCATACAAAAAATAGAGGTTGTGTGAATTTGAAAAGGATAGTAATTAGACCTATTCCAAAATTATTTTTTTAACGATATGCCCAATAAGTCCATATCAAATATTTACACAATTTTAGTTGCTTCAATGTCTAAATTAGGAATGGGCATATTAGGATTTAAATACCTATATGTCCTGACCTATTTTGAATGACTACATTACTTAAAAAATTATTAATCTTTTACGCACGTCGAAATGCGCAAAATTACGCATAAAATACCTTCACATCATCCCAAATCCTCTGTAACGCAGCTCTCTTGACTTTGTTTTCGATTATAGGGGAAACGCCTTGTTTTTCTTTGACCTATTGTTGCCCCATACACAAGAGAAATAAATGGCCGTTTGACTCCACTGTAAAGCAAAGAGAAAGGGCTTGATATTGTGGCGTAGATCACACAGGGACGCCTCCTAAACATCCATCCACAAAGACATGAAAGGCGCGGGGCCTGTAGATGACCGGCCGTATTGTCTCGTGAGGGATTTGGAGGGAAATTCACCGTATCCTTCCTCTTCTCCTTCCTTCGCTCGTCTTCCCCGCTTGTCGTGATTCTCCACACCCTGTTTGTTTAGCCCCAATAGAGCTCTGAAACCGGGTAGAGCCATTAAAATCCTCCACGTTGGTTTAGTTCTTTTAAGTCGCTTTTACTTTGGTGTGTCAGTCACTCGCTTTTCTTTGGACCTTTTTATTTCTTTGACTTTTATTTCTTAGACTGTTGATGCTATGGGTGCGTTAAAAGGCGAGGTAAATGAGCGCACGGTGGTTTTGTTCAACCACAGATGTGTGAACGGATCCGCTCCAAATAAAGCAGACCATTTATTATCAGCCTGTTGGTAACGGCGGGACTGCTATGGCCGTGCGTAAAAGCGCAAGACGCACTGTGCCAATGTAAATACTGGTACTAATAAACTGACTACAGGATTATTATTATTATTATTATTATTATTATTATTATTATTATTATTATTATTATTATTATGTGTGTGTGTGTGTGTGTGTGTGTGTGTGTGTGTGTGGTTTAAGTATCCCATTTGTTCAGTGCGTATAACATGTCACCTTTGCCGGATTTCCTATTACTAGATTCCAAAATGACAAGCTAATAAATAATAATAATAATCATAATATTTTTATTTTGTCTATAACTTAGGCTATTTACTTTTAAACTACCTGTGCGTCATGCGTAACGGTTCAATTCCTTATTGAAGTCACCAGCATATTTCGCAAAAGATGCAACCTGTGGTATTGCCTCTTTGTCTCAGGCGTCTACTGCAATTCATTTTAGTTTAGAAACATATTTCTTTTAAGTTTAAGTTTAAGTTTATCTATGTTGAATGGCTTAGGCTAAATTAATTGACTGCAGTTATATCCTTTGGTACTGCATCTTTATTTTAGTCCTGAACTAGACCGGATTTGTGTCCCTGTTAGAAATTAAAACGTCAAAATGACTCTAAAAGTGTGAAGCCCATGCAGTCGATGTGGTTTTATAAGATAGTAAATCTAAAGCTACCATCGTCCTATGCGTAATGTTCTAAGTCACATTTTTGTGTTTTTATTACCAAGCCGTTTATTAAAAATACGAGTCCACGTTAAAATCCTGCCTATCGCTCATTTAAATTCTCATCTTGAGTTCTCTAGTGATTACGAGCGGTCCGACAGGAGCTGACGCTTAAAAAAGTCATCAAGCACCGCATGTTCCCAAATGAGGTACCATCACACACGCCAACAAGTTACGGTCAACAAGTTATACATACGAGAGCTATCAAAGGCTACCACAGAGAATACTCCTAATGTGCAGACAATAGTTACAAAATGCATGCAGGACGCAACAGCCTACTTACTCGATGCGCAGCTGAATCCTCGACTTATTTACAAAGCCTTAATGTCCGCTCGCGTCAAAAAAGCAGCGACTATTTCTCAAAGATTCCCCTATAACAAGTGAAAACTTAGTGTCCTCCTGCACCATTTTATACATGATGAGCCGTCAGTAATGGGATTATTAAACAAAAACGTTTCAGGCGCTGGCGTTAACCTTTTTTAATGCCTAATTAGGTTTTGCAAAGAAATAATTAGATTCTACAGTGCTTACACGGCCTATATTTTCAAATGGCATCTGCAGCAAACACATCATCCCGCGACACTCTTGCCAATAATCCGCGGATATATGCGGCGTACTGGCACAGGATGTTACATTTTAAAACATGTAGGGACCAAATAGGGTGCACTTTAAGCTAAAAGAATTATCTGAGGTAGACAGTAGATAGAATAGACAGGTCTGGGGCGGCCTCTGGTGGCAGCTAATTATATGACAACTAAAGAGTAATTTGTGGCCACCAAAACTGAAAAATATAGCCTAAAATTGACAGAAAGATGGTTAATTAAAAAAACAATTAAGTCAAAACTCAAGTATAGGCTATATAGGCGTGGCACATGCGCATAGAAATTGTTCACTTGTGCCATGCAGAGGAGGTCAGACTCAGCAAGCCAATAAAACTACTTGCATAGGGGACACCTGATAAGAAACATGGTGTAAGACATGAGCCAACTGAGGAGGTGTAGAAATATAAAACGAGCAATGACGCAAAGAGAGGGACATTGCATCTCAAAATAACCAAATTAGGCTATATTTTGGCAAGTGTCAAGATATCCCATGGGTTCATTGTAGGCGAACAAACACGTGTGTCACTTGATATGACCAATTAAATTGCAGTTTTCTGTCATTAAGTCTTGAACACACAGCCTTATCATAAATAAAGAATGTGCAAAGTCATCCCATTTAGGTCTAGCCTACTCATAATATTGCTGATGTTCCATACTACATTCTTGGCCCAGGACCATCTTTTCAATGAACCTTCTTCCTAACCAGAACCCTAACCATAGCCCTGACCATAATTGATATCCTGGCCCTAACCTTAAAACACAGGAACCAATATAAAACTCTAACCATGATGGCCTTGGTCTTAACCCTATAGTTAAAATCATGGCTAAACCCAGTAAGTTAAATCCTGGACTAGAATGTAGGCCCTGGAACATTAGCAACACGGTGAAATCAGAACAACCCTTTAAAATATCCTAAATAAAAATAAATGTGTTTTCTTTTTCCTCCAAAAGTCCTCCCATGTACTTAAATATTCCACTAGATGTCCCTCTTCCACAAATCAGGTCTTCTCTCGCCGTACATCGCGAGATCTCATTTTCCTGAGCTGGGGAAGGTCAGCTGATCATTTACCTCGGTGTGGGACCAGCTGCCTGTCACTTTCAATCTGCCTCGTACGGAGATCAACCCTATTAAACTGGTATGCTATCTGCTTATTTATATCAACATTACATTTCACTTCTATACAATATAATTTTCATATGCCACATAGTCAGATTTACTGAAAACATCACGCCCGGCAAGTGCTAAGCTAAAGTGCTAAAGGCTAGGGTAACGATGGTAACAGGAGGAATATTCTAGAGCCACCTGCTACATGCTAGCTTCTCTTAGCATTAATTTTATGTATTTTTAATACGAATATCAATAAATATGTGGACATTTTTTGGTTGTTATTAAAAGCTATGATCCAGAAGCATTTTTTATCCCCATGTGTCGTGTTTGTCACTCTGCGTGCTTTCTTTCTAAGTCATATGCTTCAATGCTAGGCTAATGGAAGCTAAAGGATGCTCCATAGCTTTTTGATCTACGTTTATAGTAAAGGCTTTCTAATATGTAATAGATTGTTTTTTATATCATATTTTTTGTTTTATAGTCTAGTTGTTTAATTAATTTGCGATGCGATTGCTTTGGGGTACATGATACAACAACACAGAATGGATTTAGGAAGTCTTGTAAAACGACAAGTCATTTTTCTCTTACCTTGTTTGCTATTGTTTTCTCAATCAGCTTCAGGGCAGCCCAAAACAAAAAAGATGGCAGACACAAACCAACAGACTCCCTCTCCTCCTCCTACACAAGGTCCCGTGGTAAGTTATTTTATAGTTTATTTAAACCATTGTTCAGTTAAAATATTGCAATCAGAAATACCACCTTAAAGCACTCCAATTTAGGCCTGACAGACAGAAAGCTGATTTAAACATTTCTTTAGTGGGTTGAATAATTCTGATTGTAACATTATGTATTAAGTTAAATATGTTATGACAATTGTCTATATGAGCTGAAACCAAAGTGTTGGGTGCTATGTAATATTTCCTAGCATTGTCTGTATTGTGTGGCCTGCGGTTCAAACTGTTAACACTGGGCACAAAAAGTACTAAAGTAAAAAAAAAAAAAAAAAAAAACACAGAAAAATGGAGGCACTCAGAAAGTGACAATTACAAAAAGCCTATATTTCAACATGGCTAATTGATTAAATAATCATCACGGCAAACTCAAGATGGCTGCCAGAAACCACTGGCCAAAAAGGACATAATGTTAAGATTTTTTTTTTTTTACATCCAAGTAGCACTCCTGCATTCTTTGCTATAGAAAGTACTTTTGTTTTTCTCAACCATAGCAAGGGGAAACTGTGAACCTTTATAATCTGTGGACAGTCTGCTGTTTGTCATCTGACTTTTGATCAGCATCCTAATTTATTGCTAGATTAAATTAAGTTGTTTTCTTCTCACTGGCTGCTAAAGTCTGTTATGTCAAAAGTGAAACATGCTTGCTGGATTAACATGTAGTTAACCCATTGCATCACATTGAATTTCCCCTCTTTTCTAAATAAACCCAATTCATGTCATTAACAAAAAGTGGGACAGGATCTAATTTCTAACTTTTGTTCTTAGCAATTTCTACTCAGTAACAAGCTGGAGACTGCAATGTGGCTGTCCCGACTATTCACAGTCTATTGCTCGATAATGTTTATACTACCAATCCTGGGGTGAGATATTAACACATTTACACCTTGACAATTACAACATTTGAAGATAAAATGTCATAATAATTTTTGGTTTTTAGGCCCTATGCAGCTGCCAACTTCTACCAGAGAGCGTTATTAGCAAATGCCCTTACCAGTGCCCTGCGGTTGCACCAAAGGCTTCCACGCTTCCAGTTAAGTCGAGCATTTATGGCACAAGCTCTTCAAGAAGACAGCTGCCATTACCTGCTCTACTCTCTCATTCTGGTCAACTCCTACCCCATCACAAGTATCCTTTTTCATAGAAATGTACAAGACCAGGAAAGGTAGATTGTGAGTGGTTTGTTCTTCCGAATCTCATAAAAGAGGTTGTAGATCCGACTTTTCTCAACGCTCAAAAACACATTGAGAATAGAATTAGTGACCCTAAATTTCCTCATGTCACTGAATGTGAGAGTGAATCGTGCAGTGTATGCCTCTGTGTTAGCTCTGCAAACGAATGGCTTTCTTGAGGCTCATCTAACTATCTATCTAAAAAAAACATAGATTCAAGTATAAACATTATTTTAATAAAAAAAATACATTGAAGAACAGATTCATTTTATTTTTCCTTAACATTTGTGTTCAGTGAGTATCTTCCCAGTTTTTCTTTTTTCATTGCTTCATGCAACTACCTACACAAAGAAGGTCCTTGATGTAAGTAATACATTAATAATAATACATTTAAAAAATCTGGCTGCTCCCTTTGTTCCAGTGGTTTCTAATGTTCTAATTCAGTAATTGAGGAAGCATTTGTTTTTGCCCTAAACTGTAAATGTTCTCTCTTCGTTTTAGTCCATGGGGCCCAACAGTCTCATGTTTGTCAGAAATCTACTGGATAAACTCACAGCAAATCAACAGAACATCTTGAAGTTCATCGCCTGCAACGAGATCTTCCTAATGCCTGCAACAGTGTTCATGCTCTTCAGGTATGGTCTGTCTATTCGACCTAACTGATTTCTGTTATTTTGATTAAATAATAAATCATATCTTTGTTTTCGCAGTGGCCAAGGGAGTTTGTTGCTGCCTTTTATCTACTACAGATTCCTCTCTCTCCGCTACACATCTAGAAGAAACCCTTACTGCCGGTATGTTGTAAAACTGATTTGATTTGTTTTATTCAAAAACATCTCATGCGTATGTTATGTAAATATTAATGGCATCAATGCAAAATTTCACTTACAATATAAACCTGAACTGGATGATTCAATTGTTAGATTGTGTTATGTTGTGTAGGACAAAACGTAGTGTATTTGCTTTTATGGCTTTTGTATTCCTCAACGTTTACACAGTGAAGTTAGAAAGTGTCTCTGTTTCACATTCAGGATAAAAAAACGTATTATACCCTACTTTACGTACTTTTTATTTTTACTTTATTTACATGAAGCTATCCCCTGCACTGCTCTTGATAATTTATATCGGTTTCTATTTCATCTGAGAGAGTCAGCTCTGTCACATAAGCAAGGAAACTAAATACATGTGAAATACCATATTTACAGTATGAAGGATGAATGGATAGACAAATATACTTAAGTTTTATTGAAAATGTGTCCTCCATCCATATCTAAGGCTTGATTAAAAGAAAGCTTTCAGAATGTAAATTTTTGTACCCACTAATTACACACAAACGGGGTATGTGTCAAAATATAACGTACAGTATCTATCTGTAAAAAAAAAAACAAAAAAGAGAGAGTAATGTAAATGTAACATATATCATCTTCTCTTGAGTGAGTTTCATTACATATCTTTTAATAATACTTTCTTGTATCTTGTCCCAGCACCTTGTTCACGGAGTTGCGGATCCTCTTGGAGCACTTTGTGATGAAGCCGGCCTGTCCCGTGTTCTTCAGAAGGATGTGCCTGAACAGTATCGCCTTCATCAGTCGCCTGGCACCTACAGGGGTCTGAACGCTGCCCACAGAGTTTTGTTTATATTTGTTCCGCCATTAGGACTCTACTTTACTAGAAGCAGACAATACTACCAACAGAAGGAACTGTTTTCTGAATGTCAACTTTGTACTCCAGCTTTTCAGAATATTTAAGTCAAGTGAAGACCAGCCATTATTGCACTGATTTTCCCTGTTTTTCTCGATGTGACTTGATTCAGTGCAGTTTGACCGAAGACTTCTGTATTGTATGTACCAACTGTTTATGTCCTTATTTATTCATCACTTCTTATTATCGTACAACAGATACTTCTAATATTAATAAATTAAACATTCTAATAGGTATTTTTTTGTAACGAAGAGATGCTTGAATTGATGAAGGACTGGTTTTATGTTCAGTTTAATCCTAAATCCAGTTTCCTTTTTTTTTTTTTTTACATTTGATTGTTCACTTTGCCTCCTTAATGTTTTCAATCAATGCCATTAATGTGTAAGACTTTCCTGTGTGTGACAACTGATGTTAACCCTAGAAGCGAGATCTGCTGTATTTTATAGAATCTTTTAAGGTACCATATATTTTGCTGTAGAATGCATATTAGGATTAAATTAAACACAATGCATGTCACACAGTAAATGTTACTGCTTTTTGATGCATTCTGACCATGTGCCCTGACCCAAAACGGTCCCTCTCTGCTGTTGTAGTTTCCTGAAATATTGCATGCCCTATTTCTTCATGTTCTGTTTATTTGCCTATTGAAAAAACACATTTTTATGATAAGACTAAAATCTTAATTGAACTAATAAAATATTTAAATTAAATCAATCAAAATTGTGCTTTGACAAAATGTTTCTGACTATAAATAATACCCAGGTAAAATGTTTGCATTTACATTAGTCTTTTGCAAATTCATTTCTTATTATAAAATTCCAGAATGGAGGCAACTGAAGCAAAAGTGAGTTAACTTTACTAAAAAAGTAGGTTGTAAGGTGAGGGATAGAATAATTCTGAAGATACAATGAAAAACTTGTAGTCACTGCATTTCTGTACGGACATGTCCAGTAAAACCTAAAAATCATTTGACCTCCAGCCGAAATACTAGAGGAGTACATTAAATGTGAAATGTGAGGTACATTCACTCATTTTTTCTAACCAAGCTCTGACATTAACTACATGTAGCAGAGTAGTTGTCACTAGCCAAAATCATTGTAATTTGAGGTCTTTTGTGATTAATGCTAATTCTTCCATTGAAATATATTATGATTTTGCCTCCATTCCGGAATTTAGTAAACAATTTTTAAAGGGGTCAAGATTATGAGCTATAAATTATGATGTACTCTCAGCTCTCTTCTCAGCCACAAGACTTGCAACCAAAGCAGCCAATAATTGTACAGCTTCCATTCCTATCGTATAATTCAACCAATGGCGTCCCTGCTTGTTAGATGAGACCGCGTCGCTATTGACAACGACTCTATGGTTTTTCACGAGTTGGATTTCGGGCGCTTTCATTGTATTTACTTCGTCTTTAATTTGCACTGGGGCAATTTATTCTCATGCTCATATCTACCCCAGGGTGTCTATAAAGGATTACGTTGGATGTGCACAATAACAAGAGTAGATAAAGTCGTTTTTTTATTTGTTGCAGAGTAGCCTGTTTGCTATCGTTAGCATCGGGCTAATCTTCTTGCTTCAGGTAATCCAGCTCTCAATTTGCCACCATCATCTTGTTATCTTGTTATAGACAGTGTTGCACAAACCTTTACTATTTTCTACTTTGTTGTTATAAAGAAATAATAAACAAAGGAAGAATGGAGCTTCACTTAAATCGCGTGGACTACACCCAGGTAAAAACAGGATGGTTATGCAATATTTTGTGTGATTGTGCTTCAGTAACGATATGGTTAATGTCTTTTCTGTTGTAGGTTGGGGTTACAACCCAGAAGACAATGAGGCTTCTCCCTGCGCTGGGTACAAAAGCTACACAGAAGGTATTTATTTATTGCCTTTGTTTATTTTGTAAATAAAAATAACTAATAGCTATCTACACTCTTGCACTGTCTCCTTTCAAATGAACTAAATCAAACTCTTATGTCTTAAAATAACTGGACATTTTTTTCTTATCTGTAAGTTAATTGCATTGGAGCTGGTACTTGTTTATCAACTGAACTCCTGTATAGCCTACTCTGCTTAATAAAATAACCCAACTATTGAATACTGTAAAATTGTTAGCCATAATTTAGATACAGTTTACAAATAAATGTCAAACTTGTGGAGATCGGAAAAATGCATTGCTTTGTGATTTAGAGATTATTACATAAAAGCTTTCTAAAAATGTTCACCCCTGTGGCTTCAAGAACATACATTTTGGAAACACACTGTGAAACAACAAAAAATGTTAATATATGAATGATTTTGTTTGTTCAGGTTGCTGTTGCCGACCATGATGGTATCCTTACATGTTTTGGAATGAAGAAAGGCGAAGCAGTGGTAGGTCTCACACATATAATAGCCAAGTGCAATTACCAGTATATTATAGTTGAGAAATAGTCACCACAAATACTTTTTATTTATTTCTGTTGTCCAGCCTGTTTTCAAAACTCTCCCGGGTCCAAAGATCTCCCGGATGGATCTGGGAGGAGCGGCAGGAACAGCACAGGAGAAGATCTTTGTGTGTTCAGGATCTCAGGTCCGAGGCTTCTCTAAAAAAGGAAAACAGTTTCTTACCTTCGAAGCCAACCTCACAGAGAGCATCAACGCCATGTAAGCACCACTTTTCTAAAACTTATAATTAGAGCTACACAATATGAGAAATATGTGTTGAAGATTGTGATATCTTAGCAATATTTAGATGCAATCAGCTAAACAGAAATTATTTACGAGTTAAAATTAACCAAGAAGAACTAAAATAAATCCAGAGCATGAATAAGTAAGGAAAACAAAAATTATAAGAAATAAAAGACTTATAAATCTATACAAAATATTACAAACTACGGTGGTGGTATCACAGGATATTTATATTTTTGCAAAGAGATATGGCATGTACTCATAATGCAAATTTTTTTCAATATATTGTGTAGTCCGATTTCAGATAATGAATGAATTAATTTGGTTGTATTTATAAGCCCCATAAATGTATTTTCAGGCGTGTCTCTGGTTCAGACCTCTTTGTGTGTGCAAGTTACATCTACAACCATTACCTCGACTGCAAAGACCAAGACTACTTCCTGTCAGGAGACAAAATAAACGACATAACGTGTTTGTCATCTGAAAATCTGACCAGACCTCTCCCAGTCCTGGCATGCCAAGATCGAGTCCTCAGAGTTTTACAGGTTAGACAGTCTACATCTAGTCCAGTGCAGTTGGCAAAAAACACCCTGCCTAATATGTATTTTCTTCTTGTAGGGGTCTGAGCTTTCCTATGAGATTGAGGTACCAGGTCCACCATCTGTCTTGGAGCTCTATAACAAAGATGGAGGTATGTACTCTGTTAATACATCCTCTGTGTGTAGATTTACATAGGTTTTACTAAAAATCTATGGTAGGTAAACTGTTCTGTTCAACTAATTTTACAGTCTACAATGTTTCTGACAAAATAATTCTATTTAGTTCTATTCAAATTTATATTAAAATTTTAGTGACGTTTATCTAGACTTTGCCCTTTTTTAGCCCTAAGTTTTGATTTCAAGCTGTTTTGACTAGTTAATCTTATTTTTTTCCCTCTATCAGCTGGTTGGATGCTTCTCTTTATATCATAACACAAAGTACATGGAAGTAGATATATGCTCAGGATTTATATTCATATAATAATAAATTGGCACGCTATTTTTCATCTGTCCACAGGAGATGAAATCCTTTATGGAACTACAGATGGTAAAATAGGATTGATTCAGATCGGTGAAAGCTCTTCTTCAACCAAATGGGAGATTGACAATGACAAAAAGAAAGGAGGTAAATTTATACAATATATTTTCACCATATTTTATTCTAATCTGCATTAATTTATTTTCTTTCTTCTTAAAGGGATTCTCTGTCTGGACACATATGATGTTATTGGAGATGGTGTGAGTGACATCTTGGTGGGCAGAGATGATGGGACAGTTGAGGTGTATGGATTCGATAGTGCTGGTGAACCAACGTTACGCTTTGAACATGTAAGTTTAATATACACTGCCCGCCAAAAAAAAAAGTCACCACCACCCAAAAAAGAGACTCGCACTAATATTTAATTGGAACACACTTAGCTTTAATTAGCACCCAATTTTTGGCCCAGATCTTGTATTGATAATGGGCAAGTCAGACCACTGTGCAAATCCTTCTCTAGCCTTCTCAATGGGGTTAAAGTCTGGACTCTGTGGTGGCCAATTCATGTGTGAAAACAATGTATCATGCTCCCTGAACCACTCTTTCACAATTTGAGCCAAAAATATCCTGGCATCTTGGAATATAGAAAACTAATTGATTGAGTAACCTGGTCATTCAGTATATTCAGACCTCATTCTTCTGACACATTATGTTGCTGAACCTAGACCTGACCAACTACAGGAGGCTCTTACCTATTTGTTAAATCCAGGTGATGACTTTTTCTTTTGGTCGGGCAGAGTCTTTGCCCTCATAATGTTCATTTTTTGTCTTTGCTTCAGCCTGATTATTTCATCTCTTTTTGTAGGTGTTGTCTGAAAGTGTAACATCAGTTCAAGGTGGTTGTGTGGGAAAGGAGTCATATGATGAAGTTGTGACGGCCACTTATACAGGTTTAACAATATCTAGAGATTTACATTTAACTTATATTTAAATAACATATATGACATGTATATTCACAAATACTGTATGTTTTTAGGGTGGGTGACTGGTCTGACCACAGAGCCCCAGAGAGCTGAGGTTGGAGCTGGAGATGAAGTCAAGATGAGTAAAGAGACACAGTCGAAAGTGGAGGCACTCCGGTATGGGTCCAAAAATATTTATCATATTAATGTAGCTGATTTTGAGCAGGAAAACAAAACCAAAACAAAAATCATTGCCATTTCCTCTTCCCTCTCCCCCCCCCGACTTATATCCGGGTGTCATGGTCTCACACAAACCAGGAAGTATCAGAATAACGACAGCAGCCTGAAGTTAAATTTCTTGTCTTTGAACACCAAAACATTAGTTGTGATTAAGCTGTACATTTTGGAATAAAACATAAGCTCTTTCACATAATCCTGGTAGATTTTTAGTTCCTGATAAATAAACAATGTTTCAACCAATCCGAGAGCTGTGGAAACAAAACAAAACAAAAAATCCTTATAATAAAGCCCACAGAGACTATCAAAGTCTCTTCTGGTGTGCTGTACTATTGACTTAATTGAGTACTTTTTTTGTAAAGTAAAAATATCAGGTTGGGCCTACTGCAGCTTTAAAACATAAATATTGAATAAAAGTATTGTATTTCAGTGATTAAAATTGTGATTTCGATTCGATTGTGTTTAACTTTGCGGCCCTTCCGTGTATGTGATCCCAGGTCGGAGTTGGAGCAGTTGCAGGTGAAGGTGCTGCAGGGTCGAGAGCAGTACCATCAGACGTCTCAGTCGAGCTCGGCCGTGTCCGCGGTCCCCGTCTTCAACATCAACGACAAGTTCACTTTGTGTCAGGACGACGCCAGCTACAACCTGACTCTGGAGGTGCAAACAGCCATCGACAACCTACTGCTGCAGGTACGCACATGAGGGGGGCAGTAGTAGCAGTAATTTTTATTAAGTCAGGATCACAATTTACATTTTTTTTGCCTTACACAGAAGACTACTGCTACATAAAAGAATTTTACTACACATTTATTGTACATCTAATCCAATAATGATCCTACAACCTACCGCTGCAGCTACACACAGTACATGAGGGGGGCAGTGGGGGTGGGCAAAATATAAGTCAAAATATAAGTAAGATCAAGATTGAATATTTTTGCTTTGCACAAAAGACTACCGCTACGTAAAACAATTGTTACTGTAAATTCATTGTACATCCAATCCAATAATGATCCTATCAACTATTTTTTTTATTAATATGAACACTAGCATTGTTAAAATAAAAATGACTATCTTCCCAGATTAGCTCAATCTTCATAACTTTTTTCACTCTAGTAGGGTTTATGTTGTACAAATTTTTTTAAAATTCCAGAGGAGCTTTACCAAAGTTTGGAATGCTCACCCTGGCATTCTGAGTTCAAATCTGGCTCACAACAGTTTGCCGAATATCACTCCCCATGCTTCTTCCTGATTTCCCCTCAATCAAAACAGCCAAAAGTCCCCCAAAATCTTTTCAAAAATACCAAAGGAGCTTTTTTTCTCTCGCAACCCCATTCTCATTTCAATTTATGAAAAAGTTTATGTGATTTTATGCTTCATACATTTAAAACTTAAGTACTCATTGTTGTTAGTGCTGGACTAACTCATGTATGCATGTGTACAAAACCCCAACGTCTGTGTGTTTATCACCAGTTGTGTTGTGTTAACTCTACCTTATTTATTACATGTGCACAAAACAAGGGCTTTACTGTGGACAAAAGAACTGTTTTAATATTTACATTTAAACAAGTTATACTTTATTTTATACATTTACTACAACATGAGTATTCGGAGTTACACACATGCACATGCACATTCAAAGTACTCGTTCCACCTATTAGACAATAAATCCTGTCATGAATAACACAGCAGCAGGAGCCGTCACCCTTCTCTGCTGCTCTTCACTATGCTCCACTGCTAACAAACTGCTCTTTCATAACTCTAACTTTTACTCATTATAAGTCACCAGTCCTGTTTCTGCAGCTGTTTTGTCTAATGAGCAAAATCCTCGTCCCAAACATCCACACGCGATACTGCATTGAGGGTAGTTTTGCCACATATTAACTATTTTAGTACTAGTTTTTTTGGTTTTAGTTTGTATTATGCAAATGTTTTAAGTATCAAGAAATGCAGTAAAGTAGGGCTGACGCTAAAACTTGACAAGCAACACAGAACAGTAATGTAGTCAAAAATGTACAAAAAGATGTATACATTTTGAATTTAAGATGAAAAACTTTCTTTGTCTGTAAATATGCTCGATCCAGAAGTCCTCTGGTGGCATAGTTTTAGCTTCACCTGATTAAAATTCTGTAAAAAAAAAAATATATATATTTTTCGCATATTTTCACAATCCAACAATTAATCAAAAATATAGTCAACAGAATAATTGATTAGCAAAAAATTGTTAGTTGCAGCCCTTTCTAAACTTTTGTGTTTTAACATGTACATTTTCATTTGTCTCATTTACAGAGTGATGTGCCCATTGACCTGCTGGACGTGGATAAGAACTCAGCTGTGGTCAGTTTCAGTGAATGTGACTCTGAGGTCAGTTGTTGATTTAAAACATATTACATTATATATTTTCAAACTTTTTACAAGTGTCTTTTTCCAGCAGCCAAACGGTAACTTCCTCCTGGCTACATACAGATGCCAAGCCAACACTACCAGACTGGAGCTTAAGGTAATCAAGATTTTTCTTATTCAAAGCAATGTTTTTAGTTTTTTTGATTTTTTTTCATCATCACTTTGATTTTTCACCCTTTCCCAGCCTTGAACATAGCTTTTTTTGCTATTAGATCTGCTAAATTAGTCCCTCATTTTTTTCTCAAATAAATTACTGTCGTCTTATCGATCTTTAAATCTCCTCCTTGATATCTAGTGGCTATCAAACTGTAACAAACCACTGGTGGTTCATGGGCGCTTTCTAGTGGTTCTTACAATCTTTTGCAAATCAAGCCTCTGATTAAGTCAATTCAATTGAAAGCCCCAATATGAAAATCTGTATCAGTCTAAAGACAATGGCATTAATTTAATAAAATCGTTGTTTTTTTTTCAATTCTGTATTGCAGTAGCAATAACAATATTGCGACATAAATTGTGCAACCCCATCCAACCCCATTCATCTAATTCTGTCTTTTGTGCCTTTGTCCCTACTGGTCTTGTACACTTATTCAATAATGCTAACTGTTGTCACGCTCTCACCACTGATTCCAATGCATGCCTTAAATATGTTAACTTGTTTCTATTGTTGCCGTAGGTGAGATCTATTGAAGGACAGTATGGCACCCTGCAGGCTTACATCACCCCGAGACTACAGCCCAAGACCTGCCAAGTTCGACAATACCAAATCAAACCACTGTCCCTGCACCAGAGAACACACAGCATAGACCAAGAGAGGTTTGTTAAATACAAGGATGGGACAATATACAATAATATCGTTCATCGCAATAAA
>JAVQKG010339433.1:0-11519 GCA_036025885.1 Hypseleotris bucephala | reverse complement strand
GTGAAAATGTATTGATTGTCGGTTATGTATTCTTTAACAATAAGCATTGCTCAAATAAAAAGATAAATGAAATTAAATTAACTCTCACTTTAAAAATACTAATTTTCAAGATAGGTCCTGACAAAGATCCTGGCTCAAGAGAGAAAGGTTCCAAGGGTTTCCAATGTTTGCCACAGTAGCTTTGAAAGAGGGAAACAATATCCCTCCTCTGACAATAAACTCACAAAATGGCTGTGATTGACATAAACAGAAAGAAGAGGGAAGGTGAGAAGGAGAGAAAGGGCAGGACAACAAGGACACGAGTGAGTGAAGTAAGCTCTTTTGTAATGAGACAGAATAACAAACACACACCATATAATAGACAGTGAAAAAGAGACACCTTTGTTTAGACAAATAAAGCTTAGGAGGGTCCATGGGAGTTTCAGTAAGCAATCTGGGCTTGTACGCGTGTAATTAAATCACTTTAATATTGGCAATAACATAGTTTAAAGCAATTTTTCTATTCAGTTATGTGAAAGTAGAAAATATCACTTAATCATAATAAAATCCAAAATAACAATAGCTGTGGCCAAATCGTCAAAAAGTTCAGATTTAGTCTTGATCCAGTCTTGGTTTGGTCCTGGTTTAGCCCAAGTTTATTCTTGGTTTAGCCAATACTCAACTGCTTTGTTATTGTAGAATTTTATCATCTTGAGAAGTGGCAGTTAAGGACAAAAACACATTACTAGTTTGTCATTTGATTTAAATAGTCGATTCTGCCATCCTGACATGCCATACCCATTGACAGAGAAATACAACAGCTCTGGAGCGGTGTCTGTTGACTTAAATAAAGCCTGGAGCGGTGTTGTGGAGTCTCATTGAGCTTGTGCATTGGTTTGCATCTGTGTTTTCTGCTTGTGTTGCACTCCACACATCCCTGCGTTTGGTGAGAAAAATGCTGAGGCGGAGCATCTGACCCCTCTACGCCATCTCGACAGCCGACTCTATGGTCCCGCCACTGAGGCCCGAGGCGACACAACTTCACACAGCAGCGGTGCATTGTGGGTAATATTTGTGCATCAATGGGGAGAAGGGCTGTGTCTGTTTGAGTGTGATCCGGGGGAATAATGCTACTCTTTTTGTGGATGCAACAGGGTAATGTTTAGGCATCACTTCCCCTTGTTTATGCCAGGGGCGACGTGTTGTCCAATAGAAGAAAGGCCCAGACTGAAGCTGCTGATGTGAGGTTAAATACACACCAGGGTTACTTTGAAAACAGATGCTACCCCTAAATTGATATACAAACTACATATGGAGACATTTACAGATCCACACAGACTAATGCATCTCAAAGTGCAGGGCCTATTACAGAATGTCCTTTTGAACAATTTTTAATCATCTCTAGAGCAGCATTACATATTTTACAACTTACTAAATACTGAAATTATTTAATATGTATTTTTTTTTTGTTATTCAGATATTTTTGTGGCAGCAGGGCAATATTATTATCTCCACCAAGGAGGTAATGTTTTCTGTGCTGTCTGTCCAGCATTGCTACTTTATTCAATGTGGGAGAGGAGAAGGTTAGGAACAAACAATTGATTTTGAGAGTGATCTGAATCATGCTTTGGATCCAGAATTTTTTAATAACTCTGTCCTCTGTCTGGTCTGTCCTTTAATAGTTTCAAAATGAAAAGAACAATGAGAGATCAGCAGAATTAGAGCTATATACACTTCTCAATACATGAATGAGAGCAGGTTGAATGTTGAAAACTTGTTGATTGGCCAGTTCTTCCTGGATTAGGAGGGGCTAGGGAGTAAGGAGGAGGGGCTAAGGTGGAACCAAGTATTTGGAGCTTAGAGAATGCAAGATTACTCAAACTTAAACAGTATAATATGGTAGAAAGCTCAAACATTTGGCATACTATGGGTCCTTTGACTTTGTAATGATATGTGGTTACATATATTCTATCTTTAGAGACACAACTCCCCAAGGAAAAAGAGGTGTGATCCTATTCCACTCTTTTTCCGCAAAGATATTAGAAGCAGCAGAGGTGAAACATTCAAGACCCCTTTAAATGAACCAGAAAATCAATGACACCACATGTGCAAGTTGCAAGGTTGAGAAACATTGGACATTAGAAATGCAAGTGACATGTAAGTGATGTGTTAAATAGTATTTTAAATTGAGAAAAGGTTTGTGAAATTTATGTAAAAATGATATGAGGAAATCAATTTGCTTTTGCATTTAACACTATACCAGTTATTGAAAAGTACCACCTCTAAAAAGACAAGATACCTCAAGCTAAAGAAGTCAATAGTCCTAAAAAATGCTTTACGTAAGGACAAAACAATCGTAAGGACTTAACAACTAAATGATGAGTAAACCAGAACTAAACAGGGACTAAATCATGACTGAACATAAACCAGCCTTAGTACCTCGGGACCATAGTTTGATAATCTCTGATCTGTGTAGACTTCTTATTTAGATTCCGCAGACAAAACTATTCAGATCCATTGTGTCACAGTTATCCAAACAGGCAAATGTGTCAAGTTGAATTTCAAACTACTCACAATAAAGAATAAATCACTGCTGGGGTTTTAGAGTCTGTCAATAACGCTCCCTATCTGAGTGTATTAAAATGAGAGGTCTCACTGAGAGTTCACCCTTGTGCTGTCCATCTGAATTAAAATCGGCAAAAAGACACAAGGACACACACCGGGGCTGGCCTAATTAAAGGTGATGTGTTGGAGCAGGGCATTTGGGGTAACACCACCAACTTAACTTCATCTTTAACAAATGGGATTGACTATGATGGGTCCAAGGGTGGGCAATATAGCAGTAAAAATCTAATCGTGATGTGAAGATTGAGCTAATTTGAGAAGATTGTTGAATCGTGATACGGTGCATTAATTTATGTTCTGCTCCTGTCTGCCATTTTTAGTGTAACTATGTTCATATTCATAAAAAAGCTAAAAAAAATAGCATGTATTTTATAATTGTTGTAATGGATGTACAATGGTCTTCTGCAATAGTCTTCTGTGTAATGATGATCATCATTCATGAAATCATGATCTTTGTTTATAGAAATTGTGATATACATTTTTACCATATTGCCCACCTCTAGATGGGTTCTTCATTTTCATGGTTGTCTTCTAAACATAATAAAAATCAAATATAACTTTTAAAATAATAAATGCAATAAATAAACTAATAAAATACCACTTTAAAGCCTTTTTTATGCATCATGCTGGTTTGGTCTTTGGAAAATGCTGGATCAGTTGCTCCATTTGTTAAATTTTATTCAGGCATGCTTATAGCAGCATGGTGTCTTAAGTGCTGCTAAAGTGCCCATTAGTGGCCACATACTTTTTATTTTATTTTACATTGACCTTGAATCCAGTGCATAAAGTTGTGTAAAAGTAATGGCTTTTAGTACAGGTGTAAAAAATGTTGGATTTTGTGACATTTTACAATAAATATCAGAAAATCCAATCTTTATTTAAAAGCACAGATTGACCTTTTAGACATTGTTCAGACTTTTTGGATTAAATTGCCAATTCTATATTTTACATTTTGTGTTAAATTGCAGTCTTCTATGTTCTTAGTTTCCCATTTTGACACTTTGCATTCAAAGTTAAACTGACCTTGCATTAGCCACCACAATGTTTAAGCACATTTATTCACCATTTTGATGTTATTTAAAATGTAAAAGTTAACGGCCCTGCAAATAGCTTGTGAACATCAAGGTTGTACTTAGAGTCATCTCCAAAAATGAGCTTGAGCTTCCAGTAAATTAATTCGGTATTTTATGTACCGTATTCCACAAACCTAGTAGAATACAAGTGTAAATATTTTAATACTTGATACAACTAGTGGTGGACAATAAGATAAAAAAAAATACGATAGCAAATTGTCATAGTTTTGTACAATACAAATATTTTTCTGTCACTTTTGGATTAATTTACTGATGTGATTTGTTTTGTAATTTTACATATACATTTATTGAAGCATCATCACAAAAAACACCATTAAAAGTCAATAGAAACATGTTAAAACTTCAAAACCAGCCCCCATCCCATACAATTTAACCTTTTGCCACCATATATTGCATACACCTAACTTCAAGAATTTTTATTCTGGACATTATGGCCTAAAGTCAGTTTAGCTAACACACTGAAAAGATACATAGAGAAGGTGCAATTTCTAGGGCAACCTTTCGACTTCATCTTTCCATCATTTAGATCAAATCCATTCGGAGAGATCAATAATGTGAAGTGAAGAGGGATAGATGGGAACTAAGCCCTGCCTCTATACCGCATCACACAAATATAAATGAATGGTTGAATTCATACCTCTGACGCCAGTGCAATTACCTGTAATGCAGCTGTCATTAGTTGAATGATTATCAATGGTCCCTCTGTGGTTATACTACAGAACGCTAAAGTAAATTAATTGTAAAGAGAGGAAGAGAGCGAGAAACAGCAGTAAGTCCATCTATTTTAATGGAGACTGTGAAACTTGAAATCTCACATTATAAAGCATAATAAAGCATACCACTTGTAAAGCTTTTCTAGATACCCAAAGATGCTTTTACAATTGGATTTTTCATTCACTCCACAGTCACGCTCGTTGGTGGTAAGCTACTTCTTTAGCCAGAGCTTCCCTGGGGCACACTGACAGAGGCGTGGCTGCAATCATAGATTTTGACAAGACATTAAATTCCATGTGCCTGCATCCCATCCCTAAGACACACAGATATTTACTGTATATAGTCTATTGTGTGGCATATTAAAATATTTCTGAACTAGTATGCACTTCCTTTTGTAATGTAATTATGTTGCAGTGTAAGTGAATAGATTCTTGTAAACTATATCAAATGTATAAAAATACAGTAAAGAGAAATGTATTACCTTTATTTGTAAAATATCTATGATTTATTAGTAGCATCTTTATTAAGACAGGCTGCTTCATGAAGTGGAAACAGCCTAAAATTGGATATTCACTAGTGTCTCCAGACAAAAGTTTAGCACTAACTTCTATGTCTAAATTTTTTACAATATAACAATTTTTTTTAGAGCAATATAAAATGATTAGTTAAGTTGAATGGTAGTAGTTATTACTTCAATTCACGAAACTGTACATTTATATATTGTAGAAAAAGCATGTGTTAGATTTGGTTTGAAAGACTTTCTCACAAACTCTATGGCGACATCAACTACTGTGAAAGGCTACCTCGGTAAAAGCATATTCACCAAAGTCCTATTTTCTTTCCGATAGATGAAAGTAGGAACTTGCAAAGTTCAAGTAGCAAGGTTCAGTACCTAGCATGTGTAAAGCTTTTAGACCTCAACATTCAAAACATGTTGAAAAGTGAAAAATAAAAGTGACCTTAAAATGTGGACTAGAAAAGGGAAGAAAATGTTCCAGTGAGGCCTGGTTCAAGTTCAAATACTCAAATAAATTAAGGCTTTAAATTCCTGCATGGCCTTTATCAATCACAATACACGTGCATAAAAGGTAACAGTGACATTTTAATTAACCACTGAGTTTATGATTTGAAAAAGAATATACATTAGTACAGTAGGAAAAAGATTACTAATAAATCTAACAGATGAGTGGACAGACCCTAATGCAGCAACTATGGCCACTGGCGGAATATACTGTATCATGACGTGTCTAGTTTGCTGCAGGGCTAACACAGAGACATACACAGACAACTATTCTGAGAGAGATTGCAGTTGGCCAGACAGACTAAAATTTTCTTGCAAAAAAGATTAGCTCTGGTCAATAATCTAATGTATACATAATATGGTTAATTAATAGTCAATATGGTTAATATACAATAATAATAACAATAGCAGAGTTTATTTGCAAAAGAGCCATTAAAATTTGACTAAATGTGAAACTGTGATGTAATGACCTGGTAAACTGCATAACTGTTGTGTTTGTCTTGTCCTGTCCTAAATGTTAAGGGACTACGAATGTAAAATAGCTGTCTGCTAATTTTGACACATTTACATATGTATTTTTGTACTGATGTTTATTAATGTGCACTGTCCCTTTTTAAAAATAAATAGAAAACATAAGGATTTCTCTGACTTGACCAAGAGGATGTGTTTGTGTGTTTTAGCGAATCGATCCCAGAGTGGAACAGCCAGCAGCTCGCAGACAGGGGACGCCTTAGGGAAAGCACTCGCATCAGTAAGTTCTCAGTTTAAATCCCAAAATAATAACATCCAAAATGAAATCAAACCAGAACTAAACCAGGACTTAGCCAACTCTATCCCAGGATTTAGTCAAAACAAAACAGGATCTAGACCCCAGTTTACTGTAGTCCAAAGGTTTCTTCAAATGCCAAGAAATTGTTTAAAAGTTACTTGACAAATAGTGGTCAGAGCCATATCCCACATACGCTGAAACAAAAAACAAAGTCTAAACCAGAACTAAACTAGGTCTAAATCGGGTACTATAAACCAAGTCTAGACTAAACCAGTACTAGTTCTGGTTTAGTTTTCTGATTTGATGTTTCTGTAATGCGGCTAAAGTAAAATAATAATTACGACATATTACATTATCGAACTGAACCAGAAAGTCTATTTTAAACAGTTCCTTGTTGTAGTAAACCTCAAGTGCAAAACTACAGAAACTGATTACCGAAAAGTAAAAAATTGGTAAGGATAACGATTTTGATGATGTTTTTTGTGATTTGACAGATCTACTCTCCGGATCACACGAACAACAGTTTCTCCTCCAACCCCTCCACCCCAGTCGGATCTCCCCCCACGCTCACAGGTGATCACAGGAAAATATAAAATAATAGTGTTTTATTGTGCAATTAAAACACTGACAATTAATTTAACGTGGCTATTTCTAACCTCAATGCGATAATAGTTTTTATGGACCCTGAGTTTGTGGTTTTTAAGCAGTTTTATGTAGATAGCGGTAGTCATAGCAGAAAAAGAATACTAAAAATAACTAGTACACGTCCACATAATTACTCAAGAAGGAGTGAAAAAACTATAAAAAAACTACAATAATAAATAGATTTTGATATTTTTCAAAGATAAACTAAAAATGCAAATCAATATACACATTTTGATTTCACATTTTTCCCAACATATAGCCATTCTACATAACATTGAAAAGTGGCTAAAATCAAAATCGTTATATTTTGACCATATCTCCCACCTCCATGCTGTGATAGTTATTTGAACTATCACAGCAGTGCTCATATCTGTATTTACACACGTCTTTAGTTGATTATTCGCTCATTAGCATATGCAAATCAGCCTGTGTAATGAATGAAAGAGAAGTCGGAAACAAAAGCAACCAGAGACAAAGGGCCCTGGCTAATCACTGCTATCATAGAGTAAGGGTCTAGGTCCTATGTGCAGTTCCCACGCTTAAGACTAACACAACGTCGGAATTTATAATTGTTATTTATAATTGTACTCGCAATTTGTTAACAGGAAGTCCATCTTATTAAGCTTGTCTCTCATAAATTAGTCAGTGGTTTTAATGATTCACACTAACAAATACATAGAGAAAGGCAATGTGTATAAAGTGGCTTGCTCAAGTACACGAAATGGATTTATTGTTAAACCGTCAACCTTTTGATTAGTGGATGAAGTAGGGGTGGGTGGTTTAGTAAAAACTTATATTACTTTTTTTTTTTTTTTTTGCACTATTTTAGTTGACTTTGTATATTTTGTCTTATTTTTTCCTTTTTATTGATATGAACACAGTGTAGGTATTATATTTAGAATTGTGATTTTTACGACAAAGATTATGATTGGATTTGTGATATTGTTTTAAAACCAAGATCCACATTTTTGGAAGCATTAACACGTGAAAATATGAACTGGTAAACTTCCACAAGAATCAGATGCCTTTCAGAACATGTTTGTAGAGATTAAACCAACAAGGGAAGCAGGTTTATACAAAGGATATTATATTTACTAAAAAATTACAGCCATGGCAATTTACTAATTACGATTTTGATTGCAATTAGTAGTCACACAGAGCATCAATTAATTCACTATAACATAATTCGTCATATTTTTTTTTAAATATTTATGACCAGTACAGACAGAAAACTCCTTTATTTTACCTATAAATGAATAAAAGTAATTATTCAACCTTTACATTTTGCCCTGAGAGTCTTTGAAAGCAGCAGGTGTGGTGTGTCTTCATGTGAATTCACACTGCTAATGAGACCTGTCATTTCCTACGCACCCTGAACGCACCATGGGCCTATATACACACACACTCCAGCCTGGGCTAAACCAAAAAGCCAGTATATTAGCATCGCAACGTCTTTTCAGCCCTGTCTATGAAGTGGAAACACACACCCGCTGTGAGGGGAGCATTTGTTTGTCAAGTGCTTTTGCTGCGTATTGTGAGATTGAAAAAGCAAAGACTAAGCCATGTTTAGAAAAGATTAATTTAGTGTGAGAGACTAGGAATAGCAGGGTCACAGGCTAGATATAACAATTTCGCATTTTATTTAAAGGTGTAGTCCGTAAGTTTACAAAAAGGAAAAAAAATGGGAATGTTAGTAAATCTATCTGTTCTATGATGTAAAGTAGGTAATCTGTATCAATTTGAAATGAAGTTATGATATTCTGCTAATATGGGAAGATCACTGAATCATGCTACAGTCCATTCATTTATGCTCTGCTGTTAACCATTTTTTACTGTAACAATGACAGTGTTTGTAATAATGAAAAAGAAAGATTGTTTAAGGATTGACAATAAACACTGGATTGGAGATACATTGAATTTGTAGGGATAGATACTGATAGTAGTCGTCTTCTGTGTTTGACAAAAAAAGTATATTAAAATGGTTCTAAAATCAAAATAAAGTTTCAAAGTTCTGTGTGTGTTTATGTCATGTTTTGTAGCGGCCAGTTCAGCGGTTTGGTCTCGAAATGGAGGACAAGGAGCATCATCGCCGAACTATGAAGCTCCTCTTCACTCTCTGGTATGTTCACTCACTGTTACCACTAAAACAACTCACATGGACTATATTTATATTACATTTTGTTTTTGCATTACAGCTAATGAAAACCCTAAATTAAAAATCTCAGAGAATTTGAATATTGTGAAAAGGTTCAATACTTGAGGCTCAAAGTGTCACACTAATCAGCTAATGAATCCAAAACACCTGCAAAGGGTTCCTGAGCCTTTGCCTGTCCCTTTAAGTCTGTTTCAGAATTACTGAAATAAATTACCTTTTGCATGATACAAATTTTTCGAGTTTCACCTGTATGCTCAAAATTATTGTTTCCCTCTTTTTGGTAAAATTTTCTCACTTTTGCCTCCAGACATGGAATTTTGAGCATTAGACCCAACAAACATTTTAAAGTTGAAAATATGCTAAAGTTTTTGAGTTTTATTTCCTTGTGATCTGCAGCAGAGTCGAATAGAGGATCGTTTAGAGCGTTTGGACGATGCGATCCACGTTTTGAGGAGTCACGCGGTCGGGCCCTCCCCCGGTATGAGCGGCCACGCCGATGTGCACGGCCTTCTGGGAGCTCACAACGGAGCCATGGCTACGCTAGGAGGCTACGGATCTGGCCTGCTGTCCAACCGCCACTCGCTAATGGTAGGACGAAGGGTTTGGGGATATAATGTTGTTTCTTCTACCTGTAGTCTGGAGGTTCCCTAAAGTAATAGTTGGGTTTTTCATTAGTCCCACCCCCTCCACAGCAACATCAAATCGGAGTTTGTGTGGGCTGCCACACCCCTCAAAAACCCAGCTTCCCTGGGGCACACTGACAGAGGCGTGGCTGCCAGTCTGTGCCTATTACCCCTTTCACCACAACCAATCACACAACCACATTCATTAATAGGCAATGTGGGTTAAGTGTTGTGTGTAAATTCATGTGTTACCAAAATTAGTGTTATCTTGGTTTGAAGTGAATGACAAGATTTTGGCAAAATTGTGAATTCTTTCAGCCTGTACTGCATGTAAGATTGAGGGTGTTTTGTGTCTTTAGTATTAGTTTATAACTTTTACTATGGTTGGACCTCAAGTCATGACTACAAATTTCGAATTTACTCACTTCCTGCTTGCTTGAAAAAAGAATTAACATCTGATGTGAAACATATTTAGTAGGCGGACCAAGTATCTGTCGTCATTGGAAACTGTAATGTTAGGCCAGGAGGCAGAACAGGACATAAAATACACAAAGACAGTGAACCAAAAAAAAAAAAAAAAAATGGCACTGATTATTGCCACATTTAGCTTTGGACGATAAACACACAACAGCTGAGGACTGGGAGAATATTCAAATCTACACAACATTTTTGCCACAGCTGCCCTGGGGCATACTGCCAGAGGTGTGGCTGCCAATCTATGCCTATGACCCCTCCAACCACCACCAATGACACAACCACATTCATTCATAAGCAATGTAGAGGCAGACGAGAATATTCAAGTCTAGACAACATTTTTAAACATAATCTAGGCCTATAGCTCTGTCCCATGTCAATAGTGCATTTCATTTTCTTACATCTAGTTGCATCATTCACATTTTGTTCAGATTAAATTCTGACTTGGTTTTAAAATGCACTACCTGGTTTCTTTTCCTCGCAAATTAATAATGTGTGCATGTGGATTTTGTTACCTTATCAACAGCTATTTTTAGTTTAGTTCAAAGTAGCAAAAGCCAACTCCAGAGTTTGCTGCTTGTTATACTTCCTGGTTTGTTAACACATTGGAGGCAGCGTGTGCTTTATGTGCGAGAAAGAGTTGAGAGCATCATTTAAATGTAGATCATTGTTTCACAAAATCAGGTAGTGCAGCATTAATGCTAGCCTGCTTTGGATGAAATTTTCAGGGAAGGTCAGAAATGACACAAGGAACAATAGATTAGATTTTGAGCGTGATCAGTGGAAATAAACTGCCTTGGCGGAGGTCTGTGCTCTCTGAGGGCTTTCTTGTTATGGTTACGGCCAAGCTAGTTTTGTCGGCTTATATATATTTCTTCATAGACTGGGTATGGCAGACTTAGGACATCTGACATTAAAGTGAGTTTTTGTGAATGATTGTGTCTGAGTGTGTTGGTTTTGTGTGTTTGTTTGTGAGTGAATGTGTGTCTGTGTGTTTGCGTATATGTTTGTGTGTCTGTTTGTGTATGTGTATATATGTGAATTTGTGTATGTGTGTGTGTGTGTGTGGGTCGTTCTCACAGAGATTATGTGTTTCTCACGTTTCATGTGTGCAGCTGCCTCTGAGCGGATAAAGCAGCTTATTAATGCCACTCTCATATGTTTCACTGGAGCCAATATCTATAGAATAACACTACACTTTGATTCTATTTTGGCCATTTTGAAATGTTTAGAGTCTTCTTGTTCAAGCTAAATTAGTCCGTTTGAATTTCTATGTTTACATTTATTTAGTATGACTGTGATCTAGTGATGCACCGATCCAGCTTTTTCAGTCCCGATACCGATCCCGATATCTGGGTTTTGTGGATCGACCGATATCCGATATTCACCGATACTAATACTAAATTTGTATTATCCAAAA
>JAVQKG010339387.1:0-11856 GCA_036025885.1 Hypseleotris bucephala | reverse complement strand
CAACCACTAGGCAATAATTCCCAACCACCAGTAACCATTGAATAACTTTCAATAATGTGGATTTAGAAGACCATTTGAATACTGTTTTGTATTCTCTGCCCCATTTGAGACTTCTAGCTTTCCTTTAGCTAGCTTAAGAATATTGTTGCAGGGGCAGTATGGTTTACTGATCAAAGTTGTGTCTGGGATGTTAGTGCTCTAGACTATCCCCATCACTGAAATATATTTAGATTGGTCTACTTTTTATCTCTTTGTCCCCGGAGTGGAAACTAAACATAGGGATAGAAGTTGTTGCCCCACATAACACAAAAAGGGGTTGGTATGCACTGAGAATTGCATTTTTCTGGATTTAAAATATTAACCCTCATCCAATCCGGTTGTTCAGAATGTATCTTTCGCATTTAACTTTTGTTTATTACATTTCCTTTTTCTATTTTGTTGTTCCTATTAGGGATTTGCGTGTGTTGCCATCAGCTAACCCCCTGTGTGACCCCAGTGCTCTTGTAATTACTAAGTGAAAGACACTGGGCTAATATCATCAGGCCATCTCATCATCCTCACTCAGACTCTAATAAGGTTACAATCTTCACATCATGGCCTTTAGGTGAGCTCAGGGAGAGCGGGAGAGACAAAACAAAATCCAAATCTGCATTAATTTTTCCTTCAGAATTCTAATTTTAAATGAGATCTATCTGCAGCTCAATAAATAATGCAGAATTTTAATTAAGTTTAGGTGGTATTTCCCTAAAGACACAAATTTAATGCTTTACATAACTGGTAGCCAAAATGCACCCATAAACTGTAATTGCTATTGATTTATTGAATTATTGAAACTAATTTACTAATAAAACAGTTGTTTGATTTAAACATCAAATTTGCGGAGAGGAAAAAGTTTTATAACCAATACAGAACACATAAATATTTTGCATTTAAGATGAAAAACCTTTGTAGTCTGTAAATATGTGGCATAGTTTAGCTTAATCTGGTTCAAATTCTATAAAAATCTAGAGATAACAGTAACTCAAATAAACACTACACTACTATTACAATCTTGGTCTGCATCATTGTACCCAATAAAGTGGACCACACTAGGTCCGGTTTATTAGGTACAATGTCTACCTAATAAATTGGCCAGTGAGTATAGATTTGTGGTGTTGACACATACCACACCCTTGATGCCTAGGTGATCACTCTGTCTTCCTAACTGCATTTACTTCATTAGACATTTAACAGTTGCCTTTCTTTCCTCACTAGTGTCACAGTTTGGTTGTTCAGGTCTCAATCATTCTCTCAACATTGTCCTTTCCCTTTTCCCAGTCCTCGCTGCGCTCCTGCTGTGTTGGAGGGAGCTTGCTCATCAATTATGAAACAGCTAGGATCATGTCAAATTCTGTAAGAACCTAGTCTGCCACCCTTTCTACCGCTATGTTGTGAAATGATTAATATTTCATTTGTGTGAATGTGAGATGCAGAGAAGTGTAGAAATTAATCACCTGTTTTTATAGAGACTGTCCTTTGATACTGTGAATGTTTCCCCCTCATTGCTCTTACCACCTCCATGTGCTGTGAAATACACTTTAAAGTGAGGTCTTCTTTCTAAAAAATGTCAAATGGTGTAGCAAATTGGCCATGTTGGCCATTGGTGACTTCAGAGTAACTATGGATTTGACACAGATTTTTGAGATATTTGAGAAATTTCGTTGCACATGCACTAGCACATGGAATGACAAATAAAAGCTTCTTATTCGTTTCTGGCTCATTGCCGCAGTAAAATATATAAAGCAAGCTAAACTGCGTAGTTCTGTAATAAATGGCAATGGCAGTCATCACTGGTCTGCAACTAAACCTAAATAAACTAATATAGTCCAGTAAGAGTGAAAACCAAGTGTGAATCAAAATATAGCCGTTTCACTCACATTTGTTCACTGAGGGGTGGGCATGATAAGCTTATGCTTCTGCTTGTGCCCTTTTCTGACTATATTTGTTTTTCACTGACAATAATTGCTGTATTTTCTCCTTTTAGTATTTTGTAAAAACAGAAGCAGAAATAGAAATCTCCAATGGGATAAAGTCAATGCATAAAAAGATGTCACAGAAATTTCCAGGGAACCATACCCACAATCTCCATTGCCACTGTGCAACCACATGAGCTGTATTCTAAAAATAAATACTTTCAAACTTTTAGCTTTTACAAGTATAAAAGTCATAAAAAGCATCAAATGTGTATTCAAGTATAGACAGTATCCAAGCACAACAAACATTGTAGACAGACTCACCCGCTGAAGACCACAACAAAGTCCATGACGTTCCAGCCGTTCCTGAGATAGGAGCCTTTATGGAAAACAAAGCCCAGAGCGATAACCTTTATTCCAGCCTCAAAGCAGAACATCCCGATGAAGTATGGTTCTGTTTTTTCCTGTTAATGTTAATGAAAGTCGGACATAAAAATTTAGAATCAGTCATTCTTACAAACTCAGTCTTTGTGTGGAGCGTGCCTCACCAGTCTCTTGGACATGGGTGTTTTGTCCTCTCCAGGAAGGTGCTGCTCCAAGGCCAGGACGATGCAGTTAGCGATGATGGTGGCAAGGATCATATATTCAAATGGAGTGAGCGCATAGGTTAAGGAAACGTCTTTTTGTCACTATATCATTTATACATTAATTCATTTACTTTTGTTAATTTCTGTTGTGGGTGACTGGAGCTTATACCACCAACTACAGTCACACAGTCACAAAGATATTTAGTTGTAGGAATGGACAATTTTTAGGTTGGATTAACACAATTTACAATGACACACAAATACACTGATCTGAGTCTCACTAGCTAGCTAGGTAAGTGTAAAGTCAGAGCAAAATGGAGTGCTTTTAAGATACTAATAAAATGATGGTTGTCAACAGCATTTCATACAAACTGCGAAAAGACTGTAATACGTCTATGTCATATTATGTCTACCAATGTAATCATTCTAATATGCCCACGGCAGACACAAGCTGTACCTGGTTTCAGATGAGCTGCAGCAGACTAGGACAAAAGTGAATTTATGCATGGACACAACACAACAAGACAGCAGAGTGGATGAAAGAAGATTCAATAAACATGGTCATGCCTAATACAATCTCAACTAAGCTTTTTGTTGATTGAAATTGTGTTTTTGTGGGGTTTGATTTATAAGCAGGCCATGTCTCCCGGTTGTGTTTCTTTTTTTTTTGTTAAATGCACAAAAGGTGAGAGACAGTAGAAAGAAAGAATTGATCAAAGGGGTCTTATAGAAGGAAGTGATGAGAGTGAGAGAAAGAGCTGGTGGATGGGAATAAGGTTGTGACATGGCCACATACAGTAGAGGCAAAGAGGCAAGGGGTGAACAAATCTAATGTGGTGTGGGTGCAAACAGCAAGTTACTCAAGGATACAGCAGCTAAAATAAGACATACCATCTTCTACCCACAAGGGATACTGACTTAAACTTAACTGTGAGACATACTGACAACTGAAGCTGTTGATGTGACGTGTTAAGGCTGAAGTCAGGAGGTTTCTTAAAATAAGAAATTGTTTAAAAATGTCAAACTGACCATTTTCTAATTATTAATGTATGTTAGTTCCTAGTTCCTGGTATCTACAACATCAAATCAGAGGCATGGCAGCACAAAAAAGTCAGTTTGGACTAAAATTGACTGCTATGGGTCAAAATAACCCACATATTGGGATTTGATGTTGCTATAGAGACCAGAAAAGGAACTAAAGTAAAATAAAAAATATGATTACCTAATTTTCAATGTGTTCAGATAATCAGTTGTAAAGCCTGCTTTATTTAATGACTATAACAATTGACCAGTTAAATAAATAAAAAGGCTATCTTCTATTTCCTCAAGGAGACAACACATGACAAGAGAAAATAACGACAGTGGTAAGAAAATATAGGGAACAAAAATGAAGAGACAAGTGAAGTATCCACGACAACGAGTTTCCCTCCAAAAGTCACTGAGATGGTTACCAGGTGGCTGAAGCGTATCTGTGGTGACACACAGGGTATAACGTGGTGTATATGAGGCTAATTTTAACCAGACATTAGTGATGTGGCAGCTCTGCAGAGTAGGTGTTGTGAAAGCCTCCAGGCAAAGAGTTTCTGACAACTTTATGGACACCAAGCTCTGAACGGTCTCTGCAAAACTTTGGGGGAGTTTTAACCTGTAGCAAAATGTGGAAGGTGCAGGGAAACCATACAGGCAAAGCTGGGTGATAACCCTAATTAGGCTGGAAAGTAAATGACACATCAACTATAAAAACTAAATCAGACACAGACACTGTCCACTACAGCACAGACCATTAAAGAAAGATAATGATATAATATGCTGTGCTCAACAAGTGATTTTGTATCATGTCTTTTCCATGTGTTTTCAGCTGGCACATGGTGAGCATCGTGGCTCGTGTACCAGCTTTGACAACAAGCCATCTCGTGAGCCGTCGTGTGAGTCACGCTGATGCTGGCACTGTGTCTGTGCCTCAAACAAGAGCAAAAATAGACAGTGTGATGCCCTGTGCATCTGTGAATATGCTCCTTCACAGATTGGATCATATTGAGGTGAAAATCTAAATGAATCAGTCACATGAGCCTGGCTGGATATGTAGTATTGTATATAAAATATTGACTGTATATTAGTGTAAATGCATTTCATTCATCATCTAAGTAAGGTTATAAGGACACTATAGTATATTGTAATATATTGTAAATGAGAAAGGTAACCCTTTTTTAGAAGTAGTCTTAACATTAACCAGCTTTTTAGATACTCTAAAAAATTAAATGTGTGTGTTGTTCATATTAAATTACATTTTTGTTAAAGTACAGTTAAAGTATTATAATTTGTGAAAGATTTGGCTTGATCTATTCTAAAGTAATTATTTGTTTTACATCTAATGAATACAGAGATGCACACTATGTTAACATTGCTGTATATGTGCAAAACATCATGTCAATGTCTGCTTCAGCCCTCCTCTACCGCAGGGACCACTGTGATTTAGTAACTTCAGCCATAATGCCAAAGACACATAGTGTGTTTGCAATAAGCTGTACCTGCACTTATAACTAACAGTTGTTTTGGATAATATATATTTATTTTAGACCGGAAACTAATGGACATAACTTCATCACCTATCATTAAAATTGCGTGCAATTTGACACATTTTATTCAAATCCAACATTTCACTTCTCAGAGTACAGAGAATGTTTTTTTCTCTGTCCTATGATGAAACAAAGTATTTAATCCAACTATGAATTATTTAAAGGTGTACCTTCTCAATAGGAAACTTCCCGCTGTGGGAGATCCCAGTAGGGATCAGAGGAGAGGAGCAGCTGCCAGTCCTCACCAGGCCCTGCTTTTACCATTGACCTGAGCTGAGTTCATTAGCCCTGCTCTCCCCTGCCGGCACCTTTCATATCACTTAACAAACCACTAATCCAATTCACATATCAGTCTTTTCATTCGTACAGTGTTTTTTAAATCAACACACTGTTTACCCCCATTAGTCAATTTGAATCTATTGTCAAATAAAATGGTAACTATGGTGGCCTCTGGTAAATTGATCATCATCTTTCAATTGAGCACTTAGAGACAAAAGAGTCTGCTACAGTGGGGCGACAGCGGCAAGTTCCAAACACAAGGATGACCTTTAAAGATCTGCAGCAGATTGAATTTGTGCAAAAGTGCTAATCTTTTGTTGGCATCCTGTGGAGATCCTGTACTACAATAAAGCAAAAAAAAAACTGTATTACTGTTTGCATGTAAACTTTAAAACGAAATCTAGTGTTTTCTCTGTGATACTGTGTATCTACATGTGTCTGGAGGTGACTTTTTAATATAATATACTATATAACAAGTACAATGTGAATCTTAGTGCAGTATGGTCAACCACAGGCTGTGTGCAGTGCTCGAAGAATACAGTAATGACTTATTGCAATAGCCTGTGACATGGCAGTCATACATCATCAAACATAATCTCTGTTAACGTCTGTTAATCAGATACAGTGGAGCTCATTAGATGTAACAGGACACTCCCTTCACAGAGGTACATTAACCTGGGGCTTATTCAATCAGACTGTGTTCCCTATAGGCACTACTATATTTCTTTATATTGTAATCTTGTCTGTCTGGTAAGTGACTAATTCCAATAAACAAGCATAGCAAAAGCCAAAGTAAGGGAAGGAAATAGACAACAATGGACAGGGAATGACAAGCTCAGACAGGAAGCCACAGAACTGAGAACAACATTAACAGGAGGCTATCTGGGAGCCACCTGGAGAGCTGCAGTGGACATCAGCAACAGGCAGTGGTCTACAACAGTGGTTCTCAAACTTTTTTTCAGGGGACCCATATTTTGTTTGGCCATTATAATCACCACCCAACTTTTAAGTTAGGTTTGGCACTATTAAGTTATTTTTTTGTTAACAAGTTGTTTTTTAACATTCTAATTTTTTTACAGTTTTGATTCTTATTATAATATATTTTTTTATAACGTTGTTTGTTTTACTGTTTGATTATGTTTTTGAAAATACCCCCCAAAAATATGCAATATCAATAGTCTACAAGACGGAAGTGTTGGGGATGTTGAGCAAGAAACTATTAATTTATGGTAATTAAATAGGACCAGGTCATGAGGGGTGAGTACAATGGAATCAGCACATTTTCTGGCTCATTGTTGATAATCTTTCCAAGAATGTCTTATTCTACACCAACTCCCACAATGCAGCTGTATAGAAGTGCAAGTGACCGTATTCATCACGTTATAACTGTAAATACGTTTATAAATGAGAGTTTATTGAGAGTTGAGTGAGTTAAACTTCAGTAATTGTATGAACAAAATATAACTGAGCTGAGAATCTGACTCGTGTGTACTGAACATCTTGATTTGACGAGACTTTGCGCTGTCCATGGTCCTGAAATTTACCACAGACACACGTAACATTTTACCCACCTGTAACATCACTTCAGGCCTGATGTATATTTGGTCACTGTGTTCATGGAAACACGTCTGACTTTATTACTACACCAAAGGATATGGCCATTCAATTATTTTCTTTGCGTACTTCCTGACCACGTTGTCCTCGCCAAAGATGAAGAGAGACCTGTTGACGGTGAAACAGTTCTCCCGGACCGGGATCGGGTTGTACAGGGCCATGGTGCGTGCTCGCTGCGCTTTGGTCTGCTTGAAGGCTGGGGAGATGCCACCAGTAGACACGGCCGCTCCATCTCGGTTCCGGTTGCGCTCGGATCCTCCATCTCCTGAGCTTAATAAGCCCGGCACGTCGTCTCCAAACCGGGCCATTCTGCGACAAAGAGCACACGGTGGAAACAGACAACGACGTGAGAAAAGTCAGAGGAGACTGTAGGCTCCAAGAGCAGGGCGCGGTGCTGCGCTCGATGTGATAGACGCACGACAGCCACGCCACTTTTAGTCCATTTAGTTCCGTTCACCAAAACACATAGGCTATTAACATGGTTAATTAAAACGTGTCCAAAATTGTCTTCACAAAGCCTTTTATGAGAGCAGCCAATTATACAGTCTTCCTCCCAGAGCGCGCCTTGCGTAAAATTACATATCCAAAAAGTGCCCTAGTTCAATTAAGCAGCAAACTACCAATTCCGTCAAACATCCATTTGGATTTAATAAGTATGTAACTTTCCACCCGTTTGAGCACTGTCGCGCAAAGCTGCAACAGGTCACGTCATGATGCATCCATCAGTCCCTGGAGCGAACACAGCGACAGTCTGGTCCATAGCTTTTAAAAGAAACCAAAGTCCGCTGTCAAATTCAGAGTACATCTCTGCCGTCTCCCGCTTTCCCGCTCTACTGGCCACGAACCTTACCTATCATCCTACCTCGTGCAGGAAAAACAAACTTTGCCATTTTCTAAAAGATTTTCCCAGAAACCACGCGCTGCGAGCGCTCCGTAAATGAAATGGAAA
Source organism: Hypseleotris bucephala (assembly GCA_036025885.1). Lineage (NCBI taxonomy): Eukaryota > Metazoa > Chordata > Actinopteri > Gobiiformes > Eleotridae > Hypseleotris > Hypseleotris bucephala. The sequence continues at coordinate 3,899 of JAVQKG010339387.1, read as the reverse complement.
ATATTAAAGCGTCTGCAGCTGTGAGGAGAGCAGTGTGTTCAGCGGGAGGAGATGAGACACGCGCAGCATCAACACCTCCTCTAACCTTTTACCAACCCCAATCAACGGTGCAGCAGTACTACAGAGAAAACTATTCAATTTACGACACAAACGAATTACAATATGAATCAGCTTAATATAAATAGGAATGAATAAACATAATGACCATGCGACATAATCTAACTCTATAAACTAAAGGTGCCAAGAGGTCGAGACAGTGATGTAAATTCAAATGTACTATACTTCACACAATCATAATAATATCATAAACGTGGGTTGTTGTATTTTATGAATTATTTTTTTTTGTCTACAGTTTCATTGATGAAGTCTAACAAGCTGAAGAGGCAGGAAGCCTGGCTGAAATTAAAATATTTGTCTTACGACTTGCAAGTGCATCCTATTTCTACCTGTAAACACCTGTTATGAAACACCCAGTATCACTAGACATTGGGAGGACAGCAGCCAGCTTTAATTACAGAGTTCAGACCCTATTGTAAGGCATGATAGTGAGGAGGCGTCACGCTGCGGTGAGCTGCCTGGAAGTGAGCACATCCCCACAACGGGATTCAACAATGAAGTAGATGTAGCGTGTTGGGAGTGGGGCATAGACACAGACAAGCAAAAAAACAAAAAACAATATGGCATTATAACCTTTTAAATATTTAGCAAAATGATCTTACTCTCATTTTCTTTCACTGTGATTTTTGTAATTTATGTTAGAACGTTCTAGTTTAGTTAAAGCAAGAAATTTTAACCAGATTTAACCACAACACTGACAGTACGGATTGACAAAGACAGTGATCACCAAAGTGTATCTTCCCCATTAGCAGATCAGCAATTCAGATGTATTAATATAGAGCTCACAACCGACAGAAATAAACATGCCTTTTCAATATCACAGGGGAGTTTGTGCGAGAATGAAAACGAAAATAACATCGGTTGGATCTTATTCTAATTCATGCAGTAAATTTTAGCCTGTGCGTTGTGGGTGTTGTTATGTGGCAGGATGATAGTGCAGCCAGTGTCTTGGAGAGAGGTGAGGGGTGAATTGTGGTAATTAGAGGTTGGCAACACTGATGATTAGGGAAGAATCACAATGGCTCATCACTGGAAGAAAAACACTGAGAAAACAGCAGCGTGTGATACTTCGTAAAATGTAAAAAGTCACTATCCTTTCTCAGCGACGTGATTATAAATAAATGGTGCCTTTAAATGACAGTCCAGGAGTCTGGAAAACATCAACTATACCCTCACAGCACTCTATAGTTTGTAGAGGCAATAACAATCACACATCCTTTGAGGTATGGCTTCTAGATTGCTTCTCAGTTCAAACTTATATCAACAATAATCTTTCTGTAGACTATGCCACCTGAGAACACACAAACTCCGAGACACGGAAACACAAGACTGAACATGTCACATCTTCTGCAGATTATGCAGTGTTGTGACCTTTAGATGACCCTTTCACGTTTAATCAGTGCACTTTAAATTCAGTAAGCAATGTTGAACTAGTTCAGAGTTATACATAAAATCTTACCACCCCTTTTAATGCACGCTCATTCATTAAATGTTCCACTATTCGCTGTGTGTTCAACATACTGTATGGTACATTGATCCATTTACTTCTCCTTAGTAATTAAAGTAAGACTGCCCTTTTTGAATTTAAACCTTTACAGATGAAAACTGTAACACTGTGTGCAGGTATGTAATAAATATTCATTGTCAATATCTTATAATAGTATTGATCTGTATTATGTTTGGATATTCTTTTTTCATGATATTTACATTTACAGAATCTACACTGGAAACGTTGTTCTTCCTCAAAAGCTACAATAAGTAAAATCTGTAGTGTATCCTCTGCTAAAAATAAACACAATGACAACTTTAGACAAAGACATGCAGTAAAGGAACAGACAGCAGGACACATGCACTGAGCAGAATAAGCAGCTGACAGCCCAGTAATAACACTTGAGGGAACAGGTGACAAAACACATCAGAAAGTAAGGGATACAGAAAACACATTGACTAATGTGGTGAGTAAGGGGTAATTATTTACAAAGAGCTTTTAGGGTGAGTTGTAAAATAAGGATTTTGTGTTTGTGAGTAAAGCATGTCAACACATTTTCATCAGCAGCTGAAGCATGTTGACAGCTGTGGGCGGGGCTTCAGTGAAAGTATAAAAGAGCGGATCAAAACAACACAGAGAGGCATCAGCCTTTGTCTTTTACAAAATAAAGCATTTCTACTCGTCATGCATGTTTTAATTGAGGAATCCACATGACCTATCCTAGATGTTATAACTTTTCATTTAATAAAAAAACAAATTCACAGGGGGTTAATTCTTAGAAATTAGTTGTAAGTGAATCTTCTACCTTTCACTGCAAGCATCATTGCCATAGCAACAAAGCAGCTGTAAAGACATCATGGTTTTCTAAAGTAGCTTTTTTGAGGTGTGGACCCAACAAAATCCAACTTTTGCACACTCATTATGTAAAATAATAAAAAATCAATTCCAATTGCATGAAGGCAAATGCAATTAGAAAATCAGTTGTATACTTTGGTGGACAGAGATTGGGGGGCCTAGTCCACACAAAATTATAATGGTAAGTTATGTGACTATACAGACCTTTCCAACCTTTCCAACAAAAATAAATACTAAATAAAGAAAGAAAAACACCACAGTATGACTTTAGTTATTTAAGTTATCTTGCAAAACATAAACATACCCTTAGAAGAGTTATACAAATCAGATTTTCATTTGAAAAGTAGGTAATGAAAACTTAAATAATGCATAAACCCTTTGGAGTTGTCCAAAAATACTCTCTGTGCCAGGTCAGTGGGCCATGTATGGGCCAGTGTCCAGATCTGAGTGGGACACAGAAACGCTGAGGACACAAACACAAGAGGACAGACAGACGACAGAGCCAGACCTACTGATGTGGCGAGATGAAGGGGCCTATATTTAGCATTATTGAGATGGTAATGGTCCAAACATAAGAGGGCCTCTGTGTGCATGCGTGTTTGTTAATGACAATCTAGACAAAACCGCAATTTGAATATGTGGGCTTTACATTGTGTGTCTGTTTGATCATCAAAACAGAAATAATTACAAGTGAACTCAATCAATACTCATCTCTTGGCCAGTAACACACCATGGAAATAGCAGCACTGTTGGTTCTTATAAGGCCTTGATCAACGCCTCAAGCTGAAATGATGAAACCAATTTACCCTGCAGCACGATTTCCGTCTGTCTTCCTCCATTGCTCTGGCCCAACCCAGATACCCGCCTTGCACTGTTGTCTTCATGCTACTTGTTTCCTAGCAACGGAACTGATGTGCCCCCTATTCACAGCCCCAATGAATCTGCCATAACCTTAGATTTTATGGAATAACCTATGTATATAAATCACAGCACCCCGGGGTGTTGGTGAGTTATGGCCATCGTCTATGTGTGAGAAATTGTTTCACCAAGTGTCCGTTTTAACCGGCATAAAGCTTAACAGGAGGAAGGAGCAACAGTTGGGTGACAAAACACAGAAACCTTGGCATTTCTACAGCCTTCAGTGAAATTAATAAAAACCAGATTGGGAAACTAACAAAGGATGGTGCGTGAACTGAAAATGCAAGTACTGACCAGTTCATTTTGCAGGCTCTGAACAGTATATAAATATGAGCTTTATGCAGTTTTTGGTACACTTGGTGAAAGGACTGCAATGCAGGGTGGAGCAGCATACAGTTCATGCCATGATGTCATATAACACAACATAATGACAAGCTTGGAGAGAGTGCTTTTTCTACTGCATTTAATCATATATTGTCTCAGTCTATATGCCTCACAATAAAATATGAATTTAAATTAA
>JAVQKG010339138.1:0-10107 GCA_036025885.1 Hypseleotris bucephala | reverse complement strand
AGTTCAGCACGATGTGGAGAATCAATGTACCAAGTTTCATAGCTCTCCGACAAAGTAAGTGTATCCAGAGTCTCATAGGGGTCCAAAACATGGGGGCGCATGGAGGCACTCTTTGTTCGACCGTGATCATTTGCATATGTACATTAATTAGACCCTAGCCCAGATCACTGTGCCAAACTTCATGAGATTTGGTTAATGTTCACTAGGATAAATGGCTCCAATAAATTTCTCAAAATCATTAATTTGTTAATTAATCAATTATTGTTCATCGCAGAAGTACCAACCTCAATCTAGTTCAGCGTCTTCATCATATGTAAATGTCCAGAAAGTTTGAAAATGATCTGGCAAAAACTTTTGGAGTTATTGCAGGATTAATGACTCAATCAAATTGCTCCATGGTAATTATAATTATTTAATTAATTATTATTTGTCATAGATAATCACTTCTTTCTCAAACTAGAGCTGACCTTCCCTGAAAGTTACATCCAAGTCTGTGCAGTAGTTTTTGCGTCATCCTGCTAACAAACACGCACGCACGCAAACACGCAAACCAATGGTGACGATTACATAACCTTCCGCCTCTGGCGTCGGTAAAGATTTCCATATATTTGGAAAAAAATATCGATATGTAATTATTAATGATCTATTATTGGATCTAATGAATTCCTCCAGTAAACTAATTTGAGAATAAGTAAATATATCTGGATTTAGGGCCATACAATTTTGTCTTTTCTGTCTTCTGAATAAATAAGACAGTAGTGTGACCTAAGCAGCTGTAGTCCATATCGAAAGGCTGGGTCTGCTATAAACCTGCTGTTAACTCCCACACTATCTCTCACTGCAGTAAGTTGTCAGGGCAATCACAGCACCATTATGTATGTTTATGTAGCCTTTACACAGGGACCATCCCGCAACTGCTTTTGTTCTCTGTAAGAAACAAACCATTTACTGGGTCTTATTGTTGGTCTTCTGCCTATTAGGAGGCTGAGGCCAGGGACACAGAGCTGTAAAAAAATCTGTCTGGAGTAATTGATGGTGGCCGGGCAGAGCTGTGTCTGTCCAGAGGAGTCAGTGTCCCCCGGGTCGTCTTTGTCTGGGGATCATTCCTGAGGGACCAGGCTTCACTCTGCTGGCTCGTGATGATAAGCACTCTCTCCACTTGCTGAGAGGTGCAGATAAGGGGATTTTTTTCACAAATGAAAAAAAAATGGCCCTACTAGTGGAGCTCCTAAATTTAGAGTTTATAATTTAGCTGGGCCCTGCTACAAAGAATAATTTGTGTGTCACTACTACTAAAATCATGATCTATTATACTGTATGTTTTGTAAAAAGCTATTTATTTGTTTTTTCAACCAACATTTTATGGGAACATTTTGATCAATAGTTAAAACACATAACTCATAGCTCAAACCTTTTGTTCAAGTGTTTGTGGTCCTTTTAAAGCTGGTGACAGAACCTGGTCAAAATAATTTCAGTCTTGTTTGTCCATCACTTCTCCCGGGGACTTTCTCATAGCTCAACTTGTTTCTTTTCAGTGGTGTCGGGACTGAAAATAAAAATGCAATAAAATGCAATAATTGATTCAAAGGATTTCATAATAAAAGAAAAAAATATATATATGTGTGTTTTTTACCTGCGCCAAATAAAGTTTCACGATCACTCCTCTTTCGCTCTTGTCCTACGAAGGACTTTGAGCCATAGCTGACTCTTGTCATTCCTCCATTATTGGGAAAAGCCTGGTTTGAGCTTAGACCTTGACCCCACTTTGTGACCTCAACAGGGGAGCTATAAGACATCTGCTGCAGTTCAGAGTTAGTGTTGACCAGGTTGTAGCTAAATGTGGATTCTGCTTTGAATGGACTGTTATAAAGGCTGTGAGTTAACTTGGTGTTGTGTGGTAAAGGCCTCAGAAAGTCATCTCTTGCAACAATCTTTCCTACTGCTCCAGCCCTGCTCCCACAGTGTAGAGGTTGTTTCATCTCATCTCTATCGTCTTTCCACAGGTCACTGATGGTCCAGCTTTTCTGTCTGTGAACATCTGGACCTAAGAAGGATGGGCTCATCTTGAATCTCAAACTTGGTTCAGCTTCTTCTTCTAACACTGTGTCACAGAAACTGTCGTGTACAGCGGCAGATCCAAACAGAAACCTAGTATCTGTGTTGAAGAATGGATCGTGTTGGGGGCTCAAATCCAGATGCTGAGGGTCACTTTCATTAAACAGTGTGGTGGTGTTTGAACTTCTTTGGTGGTTTGTCTCTTTAGTCACAGCCTGGCTCGAGTCTGTTGTTTGCGTGTACAGGGAGGTGGTATCATTGAAGAGCTAAAACACAAACAAGACAAACCTATTATCCAGGGGTTATGTTTCTGCAATCTTAAGTACATATTTATGTATATATACTCAAGTTGTCAAAAAAATTCTAGTAATACTTTGTATTTTGCTGGTAAAATATATATATTAACTTATGAACTTAATATAAAACGTAACAAAAAAATATTAACAAACAAGTATGCTTTTAAGTGCGTATAATTGATGTGTTTATGTGAGTCATACTACCTTCAGCACTTTATGTGGTACTTCTGGAAACATCTCCTTCAGCTGAGACAGAGGGGCCCCGAGAAGCCACTGGATGTTAGGTGCTCTCCTCAGCATAAGCTGACTCACCAGAGGGTTAATGCTGGGGAAATGCAACAAACACTTTTCTTCCTGTTGAGACATAACAGCAAGTTATACTAGACATTTAGACAACCTTTATAATTCAGTTATCATTAGTAAACTCTGAGTTTCTGTCAGCTTTGCACCTTTTAGTGATTTACGGAAACTAGCTCTTACATTGGACTGTATGACGGTTAGCCACTCTCTGTCCAGGTAGCTGGCTGGATCCTTGTCACTGTTCATCAGGTTGTAGAAGGAGATCTGACTGATCCACCGCGCTACCTCCACAACCTCTGACACCATCAGCACCTGCAAACACCACTCTGATAAACACTGGTCACTTCTGCAGTAATGTTACTATAACTTTTTACCTTTACATCAAGATCTTCCGACTTCATGCTGAAGAGCACCAGAGATGAATAAACCAGCAACAAGTTGTTGAAAGCTTCACTTGAATGTCTGCTTTTAGAGAAGTAATGAATTAGATTGTTTTGTATGTGCTGTAAATATCATGTGTTTGTTATGATGCTGACCCTCCTCCCTGACTGTCTGGACAGTACAGAATGAGCCAACAGCAGCTGTACTGCAGAGACAGAGCAGTCAGCCTCATCACTAATCCTTCACTGGCTCGCTCCTGGCACAGTTCTTCCTGCCTCTACACACAAACATTCAACCAAAAGTCAGAAATTATGATTGGATTATATTTGTTTTTTATGACAATTAAATTTAGATTTAACATTTTATAGCTTTTTTTCTTTAGAGATTTAGTGTTGAGTGTAGAGTTCTATACATGATTTATGATTATATATGATTTTTAGTACAGAATAATACATGAAACACCTTTCTACAATTTTTCTTTTATGCTAGGTCATGTTACCAAACTGTTGCCAATTAACCAAATTAGTTGCTAAATGTTTTTATTGATAGTACATATTACATACTACAAATTTGCAGCATATTGTTTTGTTTGTATGGAATTTAAACTCCTCAAACCTGAAGGACAATAGCAGTGCTCTCATCCACTGTGATCACAGCATACTGATGGGTCCCTCCCAACATCTGTAAGGTGGCACAGTGGTTCCTCTCAAAGACAGTGATGTTGAATCTATGGGACAATATACTGCACTAATGAGGCATGTCTGTTTTGAATAAATGATATATTACTGAAGTGCACTGGTGAAGCTCACGTTGACTCCAGTGTTTGTAGAAGTAAGGGACAATTGAGAAGCCTCTCTGTCACAAGCAGGACATAGGACACACTGTCCTCCAAACACTGTGAGGGTATCCTGTCTGTACAAATGCAGAGAAACACAAATAAGCTCCATCAAATAATATTGGATTCAAATTGATATAATTTGTCCCACCATTGTCTGGGAGAATAGTGTTGAAGGTGACATGAGCAAGACCCCTCTCGCGGCAGACAGTGGCCCATGGAGACTGGCCGGGGTGGTCATACTCCACCACCAGAGAGAAGCACTGCCAGGGGAAGTCAGGGCCGATATGCTGCTCACACACAAGTGCACACACACTGTTGCACAAACTGGAGAAGCAGTGAAAACAAAGATTACAGCATTTTCATTTGACCGCTTACACCAGGCACCATCTAACTGTAGTGCAGTATACAGTAGTTCCTTGGTGTATAGTATATATATCACATTATTTCATGTGTATTAACAACCATATGCATGACAGTGTGTGCAAATATAGAAAATACTGTACGGCACCTGCTGACAACACTGGCACCATTCAGCTTAGTCTTGTCTTTGTTATGATGAAGATTAGCTACAGCAGGGCCTACATTTGAAATATTTTAGGTTAGGTTACGCACCATTTGACCACACCATATTGCAGTAAACAAATGCAATAGAAAAAGAAAAATATATATAGACCACTGACCTGTAACTTGGCTCAGACAACTTAGAATTACAGATCTGGTATTATCACAGTCATTTGTGATTATGATGAGAATCTGCAAAATGCGTGAAGCCACAATAGTCAGATCAGACACATAGTTGTAAAATTACACACCAAAGTAATTTATTTAATGTGAATATCTCATCCCAAAGCTGAAGAAACTGACTTTGTTTGTGATTTTGTTTCCTGTTCTGTTTTGTGACCATGTCTTCAGCAGCCCCTGCAGCTCCAACAGTTTGGGATTTGACTCCTGTTTTTTGTGACTGAGGTAAAGGATGATCTGTAGCCTCTTCAGAAGCTGGTTCAAGCTTTTCTCCGAAGACACCATTGTAGTCCTTTTTAAATATTCTAAACAGGAAGTAGGGGTTTTAAAGAGAAAAAGTAATAAATTTGTAGAGTCCTTTTGCAAAAGCAGATATCATGTTTTAAAAATGTTTGACTTTTTTTTTCCCTTTTTGCTCTTATGGGAGTGATATAGTAAAATTTAAGTTGAGTGGCTTTGGTCAAGGGGTCATAAAATAACTATAGTATTGCCCAAAAATAGATGTGACTTTTGAAATTAGAAGCTTTATCTCAAAATTTTACATCGCTCTTATCTGTTTTTGCAAATAAAAAATTCAACTCACTTTAGACCACTTACCTACACCTGTGCTAAGACCACACTTAAGCAGCAACTCTTTAAATGTCACCAACACATGGATCAGAGTCACCTTGTTAAAAAGTTGTTCCTGGTCTGCAAATGACACATTCGTTACATTTGTCAATTTGTCAATTTTTTTAATTGTACAAATATTATTCTGTACCTCTGACCAGGTCGACATTGTGTGAGTTTATCCCACAAAGAGCCTTCTCCTGCTGCTTAACAAGGAAGTGGGTTTGGTCCAAGGTCAGGTATCTGAAGTCTCCCCAAACCTTCATGTTGAGCCCCAGCTGTTGGGCAATGCTCAGATGTGGTCCGACAAAGTGTAGGAGCTCAGAGTACGCACGGCACTGACTTTCTGTATTATGCACAACACACATTTTATTGTTAGGCCAGTCACAATAGCAAAATTTGAAGGACAATGTATTGCCTTTAAAAAATCTCGATATTCGATAATGTCGAGAAGACCATTTTATACACTTCTACATTCATACTAGAGCATAATAATCCCATTTTAAAACCCTTTTCAATATCTGTAAACATATAATTCTGTCTAGTTAAATAATCTTGTATATAAAAAAAACAGAGGAGCAATAAATAAATATAAAGCAATCAATATAAAGTTAATTCATTCATTACATTACCGTAAAATTAAATTGGGCAAAATCACAACTGATCTCTAAAAATATTATTTATTTATTTTATATTTTTTATAGAATGATAAATCAATATAGTAATTATTGTGACGCAGTTGGAAACAGATAGAGATAATTCATACTGATTCAACTTTAAAGTTTTATGTCATACCAGTGGCCTGAACTGGTAGCACTCTGCTCTCCTGTTTTTTGTCCGGTGTGATGTGCTGTTCCATGGGGTGAGTGGTTTGTGGACTCTCGGGCTGGTTGGCTACTCTACTCTGCTCTCTTGAGGCATTTCTTGATATAGCCGCGTTCATGTAATTTCTTTTAATGCTTTGACTCTGGTTCATAGATTGTAACTCATAGTGAGCTCTTTGCTTAACCATGTCGGGAGCTGAAAAAATATTTTAATAAGTGTTATTATTAAACATAAGCAAAACACAACCAACGCAATATATATTTTCTTTTTTTTTGGTGCTAAAATTAGTTACATTACTGTGTAAATTCTTGTGAATTGTAATTCTTCTTTTAACCACAAGATGGTGCCAAAGTTCAGTTTAAGTAATTTACTGTAGCTCATACTTTATTTCAATTTAATGAAGTCAAATTATGTAACATTTCTCTGTGTACCTGGACTGACTGCTGAGCTCGGAGGAGGGGTGGCAGTGACTGTTGGGGTCTGCTGGGACCGCAGAATCATGAAGGTGGAGAGAGGGTCCAGTTCTTTGTGAGGCTGACACTTTGACTCCAAGAGACATTTGGAATTGTCTTTTTTTACAGGCAGCTGTCCCAGAGTATTGGGCTGTGGATGTCTTATTTCAACTGTAGTTTGATCACCTCTGTTCCCTTTACTTGATGAACTTGTAAATAAATAATCTTTTGTTGTTGTGTTGCAAAAAGGTTCTGGGCAACTTGTAATTTCATTTGTAGCTTTTCCAACGTTAACAGTTGTAGTTTGAGGGTAAGAAAGTTTTTCATTTTTGGTTTGTGTATTATTTTCTGTATTTAAGGTTGGTTCCTCTGGCTTTGTCAAATCAGATACAAGAGATCTGGGTGTAGAAATGTTTGGGATAGATCTGACAGAGACTGAAAATACAAATTCCAACTAATAGCTGTTACTGTTTACAAAAAGTCCAATAAAATATAAGTGTTAAATGAGTTACTTACAGTCTTGTTCAGGTGACATTTTTTTGAACTCCTCAACAACAGTTTTTGAGAACGAAGAGTGAGACATAAGGGTCTCGGTAAAATCACAAGAGTTGCATAGACTCATCTGTTGCACCCCAGTCCCAAATCTTGAATCAATTTCATCAAAACTGACAAAGCACTGTTTTTTAGACTTAAGAAACGTCACTGCTTCTGATAGAGGCTGGAAATCAACCGTAGATTCATATGATTGAGGCTCTAAAAGCAAGACAGTGTTAACAAATGTATAAGATAAGTAAAAAAACTTTCAAATTAGGCATTTTAAAATACACCTGTCAACATGTATTTCAGCACATAGTCTGGATGCTTTTCTGCTGTCCAGAGGGCCATCTCGAGCTCCCTCTGAGCTTTTGATGAACCAAGATCGCTTTACAATATTTAGTAAAAGAAAGTCAGTGTCTTTCACATTATAATAATATAGCATTCATTTGTCATCATGTTTAGTTGGTAAGCTCACATTTGTTTAATTGGGGAAAGCTCTTCCTGATAAAGTCCAGAGGTAGATGTTAAGTTGCTGATGTGATGGTCTTTGGACACTGGGCTCAAAGTCAAGTCCAATTCTGTCTCCACTGGACTTTTGATTTGTCCTGAAAAAACAAAAAACAAAAACAATATGGCACTGAAGAAAAAGAGGTGTTGACATTTTTCAAGCCAGAATAAGAATTTTCATATTACACATTACCTGCTGACTCTGCATCTGTGAATTCTTCTGTTAAGCTTTCTTTATTCTGCTTTTTATACGTTTCCACTTGAAAGATCTTTGGCGTCACTGAGAAACACAGACACAATACATTTATTTACAACTGCAAATAAATATAATGTAGGCCACTTAATTACTCAGATTTACTTACCATTTTGCATTATCTCCAGACATGAATGTTGCTCGGATATTTCTTCAGGAGTTACGGTCAAAAGATTACAAATGTTTGAGACTGCAGAGCAATCTACCCGAGTCAAGCTAAAAGTTTCCAGTATACTTGGTAATCCCAGAGACTACAAAGAAAGTGAGAATTTAACATAAAAACACACAACAAAAATATTTCAGTTTGTGCTTCTACAGAATAACCTCTTTATCATTTAGTTGCTCTTTAGAAAAATCCTCAAAGGTGATCTTAGATGACACATTGTCAGTTCTGTGCATTTGACTAGGCATTTCATAGGGTTCATAATGCCTAAAAACACAGCACAAGTCACAATTAAACCGAAATCTAAAGAGATAAAGATAACAAAGTTCTTCACCTGAGTATGGCATCTTCATAGATGCCTTTTGACTTAAGGCCGAACAGAGGATCAGCCACAGGAAGTGTTTTCAGCCTGGACAGTTTGGTTTTGAGTGAGGGCAAATGACTCTTAAACTGTTTAAGATAGTCTACTTCCACCAGCTCTTCTCGTAAGAAAAACTCTTAAATAGTATACAGAAATATGTATTATTTTTGTTGCTTCTATAGTAATGTCTGGTTAAATCCATGCATGTAAAATTAATCGAGAGCCTACCTTTCTTTTCTTTTTCTGGCTTATTTATTGGCATCTTTAAAAATGCTTCCTGACAAGGGTCTTTTGACTCCATTAAAACGCAACCAACCTCTCTGATGTCCACTTCATTGAGTGAGTCAGGATTAGAGCTTGGTATAACATCTTGTAAATAGTTCAGGGGCTCTTTATAACTGCAAATTTCAAACCTTTTGATTATTTAATAAACGTGAATACGACTGGTAAATGTTAATCCATCTAGCGACATCCATCTACCTTTCTGGTGCATAAACGGATTGTTGTTGTTTTCTCAGGTCATCAAGTCCAGAATCATTCAGAAAGAGTTTGCAAGTGGAGATAACATTTCCTGTCAAATAAAAGGAGTTAACTTTAAGTGTATAATACTAAGTAGTAGACATAATAGTAGACACAAGGACCTGTGAGCAGAGTCACGTTTACATTATAGTACGAACATACAGAAGAAGGCCTTTATAGGACCTGGTGTGTACCTTTGACCCAGGGGGTCCTGTAGGTGTCCGCGGGCACGTGTCCACTGTGGGGGTACTGGTCACTGGACCCCGAGAGATACGGTGTGGGCAGCGCCAAGAGGTTCATCATTACTCTGAGACTGGTAGCAGCCTAAAACATTCAAAACATCATGTAACAAGAGCAAAGAAAATTGAACTATTGATTGAAGCTGTCAAATCTTATATACTCTATGGCCAAACCATTGAGTTATATTATATCAGGGCCAAACCTTACCTCAAAAACATAGTTAAGACTCCTAAATCTGATAACAGGGAAAATGTCACGACTTTCACTTTCAGCCCTATAATTGTAAAACAATGTGTTAAAATAAAAAAAGTGTGTGAAAGTGTGAAACCATTGCTAACATGATGAGTACGTCAACCTAGCTAAGTAAACGCTAGCTAGTTTTGCTAATTCATTTTTCAAATTCTGATTACTCTGAACATTACTTAGATAAATTACAAAATTATTTAAATAAACCACATATTTCAGATTATTTTAAGCAGAACTCACATGCTGAAAGTGGAAAACTGTGAGCTTGTTTTCAGAGTTTAAAAATGGAGAAATTAAATTCTCCGTACACCAAAGATCGTGTGTGTTAAAGAAGGTGAGATGATCCTCCAGTTTGACACCACAAGATGGCACTACACTGGTGTCATGAATGTATGATGTTTTATTTACTGTTTTATTTCAGTGTTATTATCATATCCCTTAAACCACATTTTATTTAGACCTTCTGGGACGTTTTACTATTTAATGAAAAGGTCTATCCTAAATGGCCCCTGTCTCATGATGGCAGAATCACAACTCTAAAAAGTTAGGACAGATGACCAAAAAGTCAGGAATTCAAATCTGATCTGTTTAATAAGAGTAATTTCTAGAGATGCCCTGATCCAGCTTTTTCAGGTCCGGTGCCAAACCTGATATTTGGGTTAGGTGGATTGACCAATAACCAATATCCTCTAAATCTCAAGTTGTAGAAATATATTTCCTAACTTTCTATAGCCTAAACTTATATCCTAAAATATAACTATAAGACCAGATGCCCCTCAAAATG
>JAVQKG010339126.1:0-17434 GCA_036025885.1 Hypseleotris bucephala | reverse complement strand
AAATCACACTTTTGTGTAAAGTTAACTCACTTTTGCTCCAGTTGCCTCCATTCCGGAATTTTGAACATTCCGTATGACAAACACTTTAAAGGGTCTATTAAACGGATTATTTACATGTGGTCATTGTTAGACATAAAGACATAATGGTACTATATGGCAATGTTTATCAGTCCCTTTTACTCAAAGTTCAAAGATCAGTTCCTATTGGTGTCAGGTGATTTGTATTTCAAACTGTACATGTGTATGTGACCTATCTTACACATTTTATAAAATTCTCATCTTTTTTTAGCAAATGGAGCGAATTTTGAACAAAGCATCAAAGACACACAAACACAGAGTTGAGGTAGGTTTCCAAATTCATGAACACAAAAAATAGTATTACCAATATTGAATAGTTTATTCTGAACAACCAGTCTGTATGTAAACATACTTATTAAGGCCTTTGTGCTTACAGGATTTCAATCGCCACCTGGACAACCTCACTGAACACTATGATATTCCTAAAGTCAGCTGGACCAAATGAAGAGCAACCCCAGATGAACGAGAAACAGCTTCATATTGTATTACTGCATTTTACTATATTATTTGTTTTTTATTATTTGCTTTTTAAACTTTAACAAATATTACAATTCTATAGTGGTTGTTCTTTTTTCTCCTGTGATAAATGTTACACAATAAAGAAACAATTACTTATTTTAATTCTTTTATTAAAGTGAAACTGCACATTATGTAAAACAGATACTGTGGTCCACCAAGACTGTGATGGCACATCTGAACAGTTTTACCATATTTCCAACACTAAGAAGATATCCTTACTGCAAATCATAAACATGTAAGACAATCATTCAGGAGGTAAGAGTTTATTTTTTAAGCAAATGTGTTGAACAGTTGTCAGTTTTGGCTTGAGGATTCAGAGCTTATAAAGTTCAGTGGAAAATATAGAAAATATTTTAATTCTTAGTTGTTCATTTGGGCCCCAGCATGTCACTTGGTATCACCCACTGGTCAAACTGCTCCTCTGTTAGGTAACCCAGCTCCACAGCAACAGCCTTGAGTGTAGAACCTTTCTTATGAGCTGTTTTGGCGATGGTGGCTGCTTTATCGTAACCGATGTGAGGATTTAGGGCAGTAACGAGCATGAGGGATTCATTCATGAGCTTGTTAATTCTCTCGGTGTTCGCCTGGATGCCCACCACACAGTTGTTGGTGAAGGAGACTGATGCATCGCCCAGCAGCTGTGCAGAGTTCAGGACGTTTTTGATGATCATAGGCTTAAAGACGTTGAGTTCAAAGTGTCCATTGCTACCTCCGACAGTCACGGCAACGTTATTTCCCATTACCTGAGCTGCCACCATTGTCATGGCCTCACACTGGGTTGGGTTCACCTTGCCTGGCATGATGCTGCTTCCTGGTTCGTTTTCTGGTAAGATGAGTTCACCCAGGCCAGATCGTGGACCCGAGCCTAGGAAGCGGATGTCATTGGCAATTTTCATCATGCTGACGGCCACTGTGTTCAAAGCTCCACTCAGCTCTACAAGAGCATCATGAGCTGCCAGAGCCTCAAACTTGTTAGGAGCTGTCACAAACGGTAGGCCAGTGAGAGAAGACACAGTGGATGCTACTTTCTCAGCAAAGCCTATACGGGTGTTCAGTCCCGTTCCTACAGCCGTTCCTCCAGCAGCCAGCTCATACACCCTGGGCATAGCAGCCTTTACTCTCTCTATGCTGTACTTTACCTGCTGCACATAGCCCCCAAACTCCTGACCCAGTGACAAAGGAACAGCATCTTGAGTGTGTGTGCGCCCAATCTTGATGATGTCTTTGAACTCTTCAGCTTTGGCAGCTAGAGCATCATGCAGGGTCTGTAGCCCTGGCAGAAGGACTTGGTGTACTTCTGTGGCTGCTGCAATGTGCATGGCAGTGGGGAAGGTGTCATTGGAGCTCTGGCTCTTGTTAACATGGTCATTTGGGTGCACGGGGTCTTTGGAGCCCAGTTTTCCTCCCAGGATCTCAATAGCTCTGTTGCTGATCACCTCATTGACATTCATGTTGGTCTGGGTTCCAGAGCCTGTCTGCCACACAACCAGAGGGAAATGCTCGTCCAGTTTGCCAGCTGAAACCTCGTCTGCAGCCTGAACTATGGCATCTGCTATCTTTGGGTTAAGGCCATAGTCTTTGTTCACCTCTGCAGCAGCCTTCTTCAATATACCAAATGCCTTGATGACTTGGATAGGCATTCTCTCAGATGGTCCCCCAATCTTGAAGTTCATCGTAGATCGTACTGTCTGTGCGCCGTAGTACTTATCAGCCGGGACCTTGAGCTCCCCAAACGTGTCTCGCTCGATCCTGAACTCAGAACAGGCCATTCTGGACGTGGAGAAGAGCAGTTTATTACTCACGGCGTGTCGTTGAAAAGTCAGGAGGTTGCAGTTAAACTGCTGAACGCTGCAAAGAGACCGAAACATGGCTGCACATTAGAGGTGAATCAGGGGGAGGTCAATGTAGACTTCCAGATTGTAACCTGTCATTGGCAGCCAGGGAAACTGATGGTAAAGTAGCCAATCGTGAAGAAGAATTGGTGGGATTTCCGCTCTTATTGACCAGTAAAAGGGAGCTGTTCATTTAGAGTCGTCTGGTTCTTTAAAGCTAACTAAATTTGTGTCTGACACCAGTTCCGGTACGGTGGAATGGCTTTGTTTTTATAAAATAAAGACAACTGCTGTTACGCAATTGACGATTTTACTTACCACTTACTAAAAAATGCACGGTTATGTTAAATTTGCAATTTAGTTTTAGTGTTAAGTATTATTTGTATAAGATGTATTGAAAGCACCAAAATGCAACTGGAATGTACAGTAGTATAATATACAGTACCTTTGTATACTCTTTAATTGCGTGTACATCTTTGTAGTAAAAAAAAAAAAGGCAAGCCATTTAAAATGTAATTTCATTGAAGTACTTTTTGTATTATTAGGCCATTATTCTGAAAAGCTGCATCGGAAGTGTCATGCGTCTTGGTGCTACTTGACATCTTCGCTTGTTCTCGCGGTAACGTCAGTATCGGTAGTGTACTGTTAGCTTGTTGCTAATCTCATCGTTTCCAGGTTTGTGTCGACCTGAAAACTGCAAACCAAGACAGACACAAAAGGATTGTGCAGCTGAAAACAGTTTTACACAGAGCTGCAGGCTTAGTAGGAGGATGCCACACAACTTCCAGGCCGGGGACCTGGTCTTCGCTAAAATGAAGGGGTACCCCCATTGGCCAGCTCGGGTAAGCAGCAGCATTAGGAGCCTAAAGGGGCGGAGGAGGGTGAGCTACACTGCTTTGGACGATGGAGAACCCTTTCCATCTATCTCAGACCTTGTTAAATTAGAATATTGACATGAAATTGCACTTTTCTGAGGGTGCATAGCTGCTTCATCTGCATACTAACTATATGTTAGGCCTAACGTTGTGTGCAGGGCACGTATGACAGTTAGCCAAAACAATCGCTAAATATGTTTAATCAAGGTTAATGGGGTGCAGCCCTGCATTTTCAATAGTTTGTACATAAATAAATGCATATAAAACAAAGTATGTGGGCGTTTTGTGTAGAATGAAACTTGCTGTAACTTTTTTTTTTTTTTTTACAGATTGAAGATGTGGCTGATGGAGCAGTAAAACCTCCTCCTAACAAAATACCAATTTTCTTTTTTGGAACTCATGAAACGTAAGAACAGCAATTTAACTATTTAATGTTTTGATTCAGCCTTGATCAAATTATTTAGACCTACCCCAAAAATCCAGTATGATCATTCATTCATTTGTGCAAGAATCCTCTCATCCTATATGATACAGCTTATAAAGCTTTTCTTCTTTATATTTTAACTATAAAACACTTCTGTTTTACAGTGCATTTCTTGCACCAAAGGACCTTTTCCCCTTTGAAAAGTATAGAGAACGTTATGGAAAGCCCAACAAGAGGAAGGGATTCAATGAAGGTTTATGGGAGATCCAAAACAATCCACATGCCTCCTACAGTGCCCCACCTGTGGTAAGATAATCATTTAGGTAGCTGGCATAAGTTCTTGGTGAACAGTTAATAGTTTGTTTTACTTTTGTTTTCAGCCAGCCAGCTCATCTGATAGTGAAGGTAATAACGCTGGAGGGAGAAGTGATGATGACGAAGAGGAGGATGATGATGAAACTCCAGTGCCTCAGAGAGCAGATTCAGGAAGTGAGGTGGACTCGGATTCAGGGAGTGAAGACCGCAGACGGGGAGGAGTGAAGCGAAAACCTCCAGCTCCAAAAGTAATAATTTGTTATGTTCCTATTAATTACTATTATATAGCATAAATGTTTGTACGGTTGGTGAGTCTGGTGATTAAATTGCAGATTGTAATTCAACTATGAAGTTTTTTTTGGGCAGAACAAATTCTACGTACGTTGTTTGAATCTGGATCGGGCCAATTCTCTATTGTTTTATTACTGTAAATCTTTTTTTTTATTTCACTCTACACTGTGTCTTTCAATGTGCTAGTCCTTCTCCAGTGCTGTATAAAAGCTGATGGAAACCTGTAGTCATCTGCCTCCAAAACTGTTGACCATTATTTTCCACGTTAATCAAAAGTACATTGGGTCAATAATATTTAAACTTTGTATTTTCATTAAATCTTTTAGAGGCCACCTCCTTCTAAAAAGCCTCGAGGCTCGTCCAGTGACAGAGACAATAACAGCGGCTCCCCTTCTGAATCAGAGCCCACCCCTTCAGAGTCAGACTCAGCCAAGAATAGTGACCAGGTTAGTACATATACTCTCTTCTCTTTCTCTCTCTATCTCTTTTTCCTCGATTTATTATAACATTGCCTTAATTTTCCCTTGCAACAGGATTTCACTCCAGAGAAAAAATCTGCAGGGCGAGGTGGAAAGAAGTCAGGGCCAAGGAAAAAGAAAAAGGTGCTTATAGTTACTTTACTTACACTGGTGTTGGTTTGAAATAATCCTTCCAACTTTGCCTCTTGTTTTAAAAGGCATCATCAGACTCAGATTCGGACTCAGGATCAGGGTCCGAGAAAAAAGCAGCGGACAGTGACTCAGACGACGACAAGCCTCGACCAGCTCTGTCTGGTTCAGAGTCCCAGTCAGGCTCAAAATCTGAATCAGACTCAGATCAGCCTACAAAGAAAGCTCCACCAGCACGAAAGAAGAGTGCAGGTTTGACAGTGCTTCTTTTATGATACTCACAAATGTATATTATTTTCACTTAATGTAAAAAAAAATCTTAATTTTTAGATAAACCACCTCCAAAGCCACGTGCACGGAAACCTAAACCTGCACCAGCTAAACGTGCTCCATCATCGTCCTCTGACAGCGACAGGTAACGACTTAATAAGTAGATTTTGTAACACAAGTGCAGAAAGCTAAAAGGTGTGCATGTATTGTAAAAGTGCTACACAGTAACAATTGCTCTTTACATATACACAATCATATTCATGCTTTAGTCTCATATAACACTTTTCTAAGCACTCAAAGCTTTGTAATTTCATGCATTATTCAGTCATACTCGGTGGCAGAAGCATGACTAGCATTTTGCGTCTACGGCCACTCCTTGACCACCACAGTCATATAATCATACTAACATATTCATACATATCTGGATTAAGTGCCTTGCCCAGGGACACAACGACATGCGAATTTGAACTGGCAACCCTCTTGTTGCATTCATATTTCTTATCTTTGTTCACAGCGATAGTGAACCTGACCGCATCAGTGAATGGAAAAAAAGAGATGAGGAACGCAGACGAGAGCTTGAGGAGCGCCGGAAAAAGGAGGAGGCAGAGGAGCTCAGGCGGCTGCGTGAGAGAGAGAAGGAGGAAGAGGAGAAGAGGAAGAAAGACAAAGAGAGGGGTAAAAAAGACAGCGATAGTGACAGTAACAGCAGCTCAGATGAAGGTGTTGATGATCATCCTTTGAAGAAGTCCAAAAAACCTCCTCCACCACCCATCCCTGCTCCCTCAGACTCTGATTCTCCAGCACCCGAGGTACTAATAGTGATGAGATAGCTTTGTGTAAAACAATTGGTTGATTATAATATTGATAATAGCTTGTTTGTTATTTGTAATAGGCCAAGAAACCACCCAAAAAGTTGGACAATCAGAAAAAGGAAAAACTGAAGCGAGAGAAGGAGAAAAGGGAAAGAAAAGAGAGAGAGTTCAAAGAGAAAAAAGCCAGACGGATGGAAGAGAAGTCCAGGGCAAGGTGAGTCTACAGTGGAGGAGATAATAAGTTTAAACTAAACATTTCTAATGCCCATAAGTAAAATTTCTC
The DNA here is from genome assembly GCA_036025885.1 of Hypseleotris bucephala. Taxonomy (NCBI): domain Eukaryota; kingdom Metazoa; phylum Chordata; class Actinopteri; order Gobiiformes; family Eleotridae; genus Hypseleotris; species Hypseleotris bucephala. Next base: position 11,127 of record JAVQKG010339126.1, on the reverse strand, counting down.
ACAATACAACTTCTTTATCAGATCCAAGCCTGAAAAAACAAAACGCAAACCAGAAAGACCACAAGAGAAGAAAGTGGAAAAAAAGAAGGGTAAGTCTTTAAATATAGCAGAGTGTTAGAAAAAGTTTTTTTTTTTACTGTTATTTCTTTCATTCAGAGCCATCTCCAGAGGAAAAGCTACAGAAACTCCACACAGACATAAAGTTTGCACTTAAAGTGGACAACCCAGTAAGAACCTATACAAATCTTGGACATACATTTAAATGATGTAACTTTGTATCAAGACTATTTTATATTTTGTTAGGACATTGACAGATGTCTACAAGCCTTAGAGGAACTTGAAAATGTGCCAGTGACCAGCCAAATTCTCCATAAAAATGCAGAAGTCATTGCTACGTTAAAAAAGGTGCATTTTCTGTTGTTGTCCATCATTTTTCATAAAATGACTTCTTCTACACTTTTTGGCCTTTGATCTATTCCAGATACGGCGGTATAAAGCAAGTACTGCAGTCATGGAAAAGGCAACAGAGGTCTATAACAAATTGAAACTTCGCTTCGTTGGTAAGACTGAGATGGCAGCTAAACCTAAAACAGAAAATAAGGACACTGAAAATAACGAAGAGTTCCAAAACAAGGGTAAGGACTAATTTTAGAATGTATTGCATATGTAATCTGACTAAAGCCTCCTTTCTAGATTCTACTCCAGTGAATGGGGAATCAGAGGAAAAGAAAGAGGATGCTGAGGATGAGGAAAAGCCAAAATCACCTGAACAGGAAGAGAACAATGTCTATTCTGCTTCAAGCCCAAACAGGTAAATATAGCTACTCAAATGCTCTTTCTTTGTCCTTTGTTGTAAAATCATACTTAACGGAAGATGATTATGATCTTTATCTCTAGAGGGCGCCCAGAAAGCCCTGCTGAACAACATTCACATTTGTACGATGAAGCAGACCACTCCATTTCTGCAGAGACCGAACCAGCAGCTGTAGAAAGCTGAGAGACTATTACAAACCACTGCATTGGACCAAGTGCTAAAAGATGATGGCCTCTTCGTTTGAGATTGCACAGAGCTTTACACACAGAGCATCTCTTCCTCTATCTGTTACGCCAATGTTGATATTTGACATTTTGTACAACTGTGATTTTAAACCGTATGGTCCCAATTGTTCAAACTGTTTATGTCTGCTATTCCAACAAAAAGCTTCATAGCATTCACGGAGCTTTGCAAAATCTTGATTTCTCAAGGATCATTTTACTTTAACAAAATCATGGATCTTCACCACAACTCCTGACTACTGCTTCAATTACAAGAACTATCAGTTTTGCATAGCACTTCAAGATCAGACTGGGAGTATGAAATCAATTTTTTCTAAGAATTGGCAAAGTGATCTTTGATGCAGTCTTCAACCTTGGGCCTAATTTGTTTTATACGTATAAAGCTCACAAAACTGTCACAGAGGCCTCTTATCTGAGTATGACATTGTGAAAGTGCTGTTTATCAGTCTTTTATGTTTAGATTTTTTAATTGTTCAGTTAATCCATTCTGAAATGTAAAGCCATTAACTGAATTACTTAAACATGTATTTTCAAGTGAGGTCCACATATTGTTTTATAACCTTGTTTGCAAACATTCACATCTACAGTCCTTGTCTAAATGGATTGCAGTGGCATAGACACCTTGCACTCTCTAATCCTCATAGTGTCAGCTTGAAGTATTGTGCATATTTAATAGAAAAACCTGTACAGATTGGACATTGCCCGTGAAGTCTATCTCAGATCTCATGTAGCTGCTGCCTCTAACATTCTGTCAATTGCTTACAACAGGTGTTTTTAGTGGTACATAAATTGATAAAGCATTTCTATCACTTAGTTGAGAATTTAATAAAAAAAAATCTCAGCATGATTCTTCTGACTGCAGTCATGATTGTGTAAATCTTAATTTGTTGCAGACCAGACTTGGTCCAGTAAGAAATTGATCTGTAGCATTTGTTACAAAATTATAAGTATATTCACTAAGAAGGATAAACCTATTGAGATAATTTAGTTTAACAATACAATGTAGACTTAATGCATATATACTTGTTATTAAATAAGATAATCCAGCTCTTGTTTCATAGTGGGCGTCATGCAGGCTGCAGAAGGGGGACTAGACCTTTAATTCCACTGATTCTCGCATAATACTCAAGTCAGCTGACTTTCGACGCCATTTTGTCAGCCATTTCCTCCGCTGATCCATTGCCAGCGTCTGTGCATAGCTCAGGACGCCCCGTCTGGCCTCAGGTTCCTCTGCCCGGGATTGGTAAACAGCGGCGGAGCCTGCATACGCGGTGCCCGGGTGGATGAGACGCTCTTCAGTGGGACCGTGAGCACCCCACACCTCTCCGGAGCTCCCGCAGAAACACAAGCGGTACAAGTCATCTACAGCCATGGCTTTGAAGATTGTCAAAGGGAGCATCGATCGGATGTTCGATAAAAACCTTCAGGATTTAGTACGTGGCATCAGGAATCACAAGGAAGACGAGGTAAAGCAACCATACGTTACCACTATGAACTATTATAGTGTATTTTATTATTATGTATTACATTGAATCCACGTCCATGGACCGCTATGGAAGACACGCTAGCCTAGGTTACGAGCTAAGGCTAGGTAAATTGTCATTAGTAAGGCTGTCATTTCAAGTGGCTGCCAATATGTCATGGTTGATTCTAGGAACACATTGTAAATAATTTCAAGACCCTAGCTTTTTAGGTATTTAAGTTAAGCTAGGTCCCATCTGTCATGAATGAATGGTATAGTTACTGTCAGCTAAACACAGTTAGCAGAGGACGGCCAGATGGAGGAAGACAAATTTTAGTTTCATATCATGTTACTAGATCAAAACAATTCGAATATGATTAGAGAGAAACTGTAAAATGGCTTCTTACATTTGTATTTAATTGAATAATGTACATGTCACTCCTTTACTTGTTCCTCTGCCTAATTTAACTACAGCTAGAAATACTAAACCCACTATATTGGTAACTAACCATCCCATCTATTATTTTATCCGAAAAGTCAGCTATTATTGCATGTTACATTTTGTGAATAGTGATGTCACCTTTGTCACAGCTTTGCCAGTGATGTCAAGCTCCTCAGACACAGACCTGGGGTGGGATGGGCCATTAGAGGGCAGTGTTTGGGATAGCCACGTCTCCATCCCACTCTCTCAGGAGGAGCTGTGGTTGTCATAGCACTGTGCAGATATGTGCTGTGTACACACCTGCCGGGGCTGATGGGCAGGTGTGAAAAGTAATAAGACAGTGTTTTACTCAAAGATGGATTTCAGTTTACCTATTCTGTGATTTGACTTGCAGTTTATAAAGTTAAACCAAAAGTGTTTCTCACTTTTCAGCATGCTTTATCAATTCAATTAACTGTATCCCCAAGGGGCAATTCAAGGTACATGAGTAGTACAGTCAGAGGTGGGCGATATGATAAAAAAATCTTGCTTTTTACGTTTACTGTAACAATGCCTGTATTCACATTAATAAGAAGTTAAATAATTAGTATAAAGTATCGTAATAAACACTGGTTTGGATGCACATTGAATTTGTACATCCTGTTTTTGGTTAACAGAAATACAAAGTTAACTATAATTGAAATTCTGATCTTTTTACCTTATTGCCCACCCTTACTTTATCATTTACAATTTACAACAAAATAATTGCTAGTGTCTCAATAGAAATTGTAAAAAAAAAATCTATGTGAAAAACTGTTAGTCTTTGGCCTCTCATTTAGGCAAAAACTATTTGTATAAACCAATGACATCATTAGAAACATGTCTTAGGTTATACCTTTATTGAGCCCCTAAATTGATGGAAACTTCCAAACCAATCTTGGAAAGTGACACTTGGCTTGGATTGTGGATATATTAAGCTATTATTTAGTTTTGCATCATGCCCATAGCCATTTCATCTTTTTGGCACAATTATATTATGAATTTCAATTTTAAGTGTTGTTACATTGGTAAAACCCACATCTAGGTTTGCCATCTATACAACTTGCTTTCAGTTCCTGATCGCTTGATTTGGTCTATGTCCTAAGCAGTTCACCTGTGGAAACCCTACCTGATGAGATGGGATAAGGTGGTGGTTGTCCGGGCGACAGTGGACAGTTTACTAAAATATTAATGTCTGCATTTTTCCTTCCACAATCCAGCTCACTCTTTTTGTCTTTTGTACAGAACAGAACATTTTCATTCAGTTTTTCAATGGTTACAGAAAATAATACTCGTTATATATTGTATATTTTGAGTTTTAAGGGTTGGCTTTTGTAATGAAATGTAAACTAAGGCACCAAGTTTTGCTCTTACCTTCTTACCAGTTTAATAAGGATAGAATTATTAAGGTAAAACATCTCCATCATCTATGTTACTTGTTGTAAGGATAAAGTATTCAATTAACCATCATTTGGATTTAGTGTTACTAAATAAGTTAGGATAAGATCCATACAATTTCTGCAAAATACCAGTGTTTGTTTGTCTGCCACTAGACAACTATTTGAGCTATTTAAATTGGTTGTGAATGGGGAACAGAAGAGTGTGATGGGTGAGCACCATGTGAGTGTGCTGATAGGGGCTGAATGGCTCTCTGCTGCCCGCTCACTGTAGTGTGTCCTAGGGCAGCAGCAGCAGCAGCCCAGTCCTCCCCCTCGACCTCCTCCTGTCACTGTGGTGTCTTATGACTCCGCACACATGACTAGCACACTTTCTCTCCACTCAGCCCTGTGTGTGCACGTTTGTTTTGTAAGGTTAGAATACTTCACTGTTTCTCTGGACAAAACCTTAAAATATATTGAATGAGAAAAGTTATTTCAGCTATTATTGATTAATAGGTAAAACAAATTGCTGCACACATTTCTACTTACTGTTGTCAATAGGCAAAACACATTCAACTTCTTATGCTAAGTTATGTCTGATAAGCACCACAACCAGTTTTATGGGTTTTAGTGTTTAAATGTTGGCCTCCAGTAGATATCGGAAATGTTATCAAAATTACGTTATAGCAGCGTTTGGATAGCATTTAAAACATATTATACATGAAATAAATTGGGTTGGTTTTTCCACTCTTTGTTTGTGACTAAAGCAGGCCTTTCCCTCCTGGCCTAATCTGATCTGGTGTCTGTTGTTTGCCCTCTCCCTTCAGGCCAAGTACATCTCCACATGCATCGATGAGATCAAACAGGAGCTCAAGCAGGACAACATCGCTGTCAAAGCCAATGCTGTGTGCAAGCTCACCTACGTAAGACCTGTCCACCGATTTTCTGACTGTTTCTATATTACATGTACACTGTAATACAGCTGCTCTTGTGAAGTCTCTGTACCCACTAAAAGTGTACACAACTTGAGTCAACAAATAGTGTACATATCAGACATTCTCCTGTTCAAACACCATTTTACTAAATAAACAAAATTGCTGCGGTTCAACCCCTCATCAGAACTTGTGGAAGATGTTTAACGACTTTAACAAAGACAGAGGCTTAAACACAAACGTATTCAAAATACAGACATCAAAACAGCCAGCAGCACAGAGCAACTTCTGTTTAAATAAAATAAAGCAGGAGCACAATTTCAATTTTTAACCTGGCTCCTCAATTTGCATTTATCGGCTGGTTGCATTTGATATTTGTGGCCAAATTGGACGCAATTAAGCTGAAATGATTTGGCTTTTCTTTTCACATCAAGGGCACAGCGCATCCATCCTTTTATTTACCACAACTTATTGTTTTCTTTGTTACAGCTTCAAATGCTGGGCTATGACGTCAGCTGGGCTGCTTTCAACATTGTTGAAGTCATGAGCTCCTCCAAGTTTACATACAAGGTACAACAGAAATATATTACAATAAGATTGTTTATTATAAATATTATTTATTTTTACATATTATCATTAGTCTCATCAATATAAACAATAGATATATTTTACCTTTTGTTTAGTTTCTGTGAATTGTTCATTTAATTGATTAGACTTTTATTATAGTATATTGTGTAACGTGAATGATTGTAATAAGCATTACTATCTCTGTAACCTGCATGTTGTCTCTACAGAGGATTGGATACCTGGCTGCCTCACAATGCTTTCACGAGAGCACAGATGTCATCATGCTCACAACCAACCAAATCCGAAAGGTTAGACAGGCTTTTTTTTTTTACCCGTGTGTCTGACCATAATATCACACTCTCACTATTTCTCTGCATCTTTTCTCTCAGGATCTGAGCAGTCCCAACCAGTACGACACCGGTGTAGCCCTCACAGGCCTCTCGTGCTTTGTGACCCCTGATTTAGCCCGAGATCTGGCCAATGACATTATGACACTTGTGAGTCCTTAATCATTGTTGTTTGGAGTCGTAATCAACTTTAATCCCCTAACCATTGCTGACTTGACTTTTTACTGTTTATTTCTGAACCACCTAGATGTCCCATACAAAACCCTACATCAGAAAGAAAGCAGTATTGATCATGTACAAAGTGTTTCTGAAGTACCCAGAGTCCCTGAGGCCTGCTTTCCCTCGACTCAAGGAAAAACTAGAGGACCCAGACCCAGGTATTTCTTCCTAACAAAGCCAGAAAGACACAAGTGTCTTTTTAGGAAGCGTAGTATGCCAGACTGTACTAAGACCTCTAGAGTCTAGCCTTATTTCTGTCACCTGAGCTTAATAAATTATGCAGCAACTGAGAATATGAGATTAAGTAAAGCTCTTTTGTGCCTCTGTCAAAGATTCCAATGAATAACTAACCAGTCAACTCTATTGTAGTTCTACAGACCATAACAATTCTTTAAAACCTTGTGTTACATATTATATTGTTCATTGTATTATACGGTTTTAAACATTTGTTATAGGTGTCCAGTCAGCAGCAGTAAATGTAATCTGTGAATTGGCCCGGAGGAATCCCAAGAACTACCTGTCTCTGGCCCCACTCTTCTTCAAACTCATGACCTCCTCCACTAATAACTGGGTTCTCATTAAGATTATTAAGTTGGTAAGTTAACACATTATCTTAAGTGCACGTGGGGTTGTTTGTTACTGGTGCATTGCTTTTGTTTTTCATAATATGACAAGAAACTGTCTTTTCTAGTTTGGTGCTCTCACACCACTGGAGCCACGACTGGGGAAGAAACTAATTGAACCTTTGACAAACCTAATTCACAGGTCAGATACACACTGATCTATTTTATTTTCATATCAATGCACTGCATTCACATTCTTTTTTGTTTCTCTCACAGTACTTCTGCCATGTCCTTGCTATATGAATGTGTCAACACCGTCATTGCAGGTTAGTACTAGTATTCTCCAAGTATTTAAAGCCACAGGACACAAAATCAAAACTTTTATACATTGTGTTTTCTTCTCCTTGGTGTTTCAGTGTTGATTTCCTTGTCATCTGGGATGCCTAACCACAGTGCTAGTATCCAGGTAAGTTTATTTTTGGACCTCTGTAATGCATGCTTATCAACCCTTTCCACTCCAGTTAAATCTGCATGCTTGCACTGGGGTCTTTTTTATTCATTCTTCATTTTAAAGCCTTAGCATTAGTCAGAAGGACAACAAGACTCATGACACTCTCTCTTTATATGTCCTTGTGACTGTGAATAATGCATGAAAAATCTGGCTCTGTTTTCCACCCTTCTTTGAGTTGTGTTCTTTGAAGTATATAATAATACAGAAGCTGGTGTGGAAAGGTGCACCATGATGTTAATGCATCTGTTCCCTCTTCCCTCTGTTTTATGTCTCTTTCCCACAGCTCTGTGTGCAGAAACTACGAATCCTGATCGAAGACTCGGACCAGAATTGTGAGCCCTCTGTCAATGCCTGCAGTGTGTCATTTTCTCATTGTCTGTGTGTTTCTGACTATGGAACAGTCCACCTGCATAGACGGCAACAGTTTAGAAACCCTGGCTCTAGATAACTCGAGTGATACCACTTCACTCCCCTAAAATGTGTATCACCGGCCTATTGTAATGGAATCCTTGAGATTCACGAAACTGCCTGAGTAGGCGCAGTGAATGGACAAGGGCTTAAAAATGGCCAGTTTGCAAACATAAGGCTAAACAGTATTAAAAATAACCCATGCTTGGTTGGCATTTTGTGCCAGTCAGATTATTGAATTCGAGTTATCTGAACTGTGATGCATAGATAGTGTTTGTGCTTTACACATTCATGTTTTTAATTTTTTTGTGTAATTACAATGTAGAGGGGTTCTGTTACATTAAAGAAATACATAATGTGATGCGTGGAGGCTATAAGCAAATTCATTAACAAAATCTTTGCTCATTACTATGAGTCTATAGTAATTATATCATTAGATATTATGAGTCTTCTCCACTTGAATATGGAGACAAAGATGAATTAACCAAAATTAAATGTCTTTATTTTTTAATTATCATTCAAAGACTCAATTGTTTCTATAATAAGTGTGTGTTGTCACTTACTGTATTGTATTTTACTGCAGTGACCAGCCTCACCTCTGCCCAAGGTCACTACCTCATATACACACTCCCTGTGACCTGAAAAATGAGTAGCAATTGTTCTCATCCATAGTTAGATGGTCAGCAAAATCCATCACATCAGAATTACTTTTGTAAACCTAGGAAAAAGTTATTAGAGGAGTTATGATTAATATTTAGGGATTGTTTAAGTTCCAGTCTGGGTCCTGTCTTTGTGTGTGTCCAGTCTGTGTGTGTCCAGTCTGTGTGTGTCCTGTCTTTGTGTGTCCTGTCTTTGTGTGTCCTGTTTTTGTGTGCTTTCCATCATAGTTGTGTTTGTTGGTTATTTGTGATATGTGCTTTTCCTTTGTTTTTCCTGCTAATATTTGTAATATGTACCTCCATGCATGTATCGCCATATTTTTTCAATATTGTGCCTTATATTATTATATTAGTAGATTCAAGTAAATATATGAGATGTTTCTCTTAATGACATGCTAAATATGTTAATTATTATTAATAACTATTTTATTGTTATTTATCCATTGAAATAATTTCACCTCAGTTCAGTGCTACAGTCTAGAGATGTAAGTTTGTATGTGTTTTCATACAGTGAAATACCTGGGGCTCTTGGCCATGTCCAAGATCCTAAAGACTCATCCCAAGTCAGTGCAGTCACACAAAGACCTCATCCTTCAGTGTCTGGACGACAAAGATGAGTCCATCCGCCTACGAGCTCTAGACCTACTCTATGGCATGGTGTGCACTTTTTTTGTAATATTTGTGCTTCATTGCTCTAGTGTACTTGTTCATGTATTGCGAGAATACAGTCTCTTGTTTCTTTTTGTAGCTGCTTTAATATTGTTAACTGTTCTCTTTCGTCAGGTCTCTAAGAAAAACTTGATGGAGATTGTAAAGAAGTTGATGCTACATGTTGATAAAGCAGAAGGAACAACCTACAGAGATGAACTTCTAACAAAGATCATAGATATCTGTAGTCAGAGCAACTACCAGTACATCACCAACTTTGAATGGTCAGTCTCAATGTTTGGTCTTTAGTTATTTTATCAGTTTTACATTTATACTTACTCTGTTTCCGTTTCACAGGTATATCAGTATATTGGTCGAGCTGACCCGACTAGAGGGCACACGACATGGCCACCTTATTGCCTCTCAGATGCTTGATGTAGCAATTAGAGTCAAGGCTATTCGGGTCTTCGCTGTGGCACAGATGGCTACATTATTGGACAATGCCCACCTATTGACTGGAAACATGCAGAGGAATGGCATTTGTGAAGTGTTGTATGCTGCAGCGTGGATTTGTGGAGAGTTTTCAGAGTATGTATAACTCACGTTTTTAAATTAATTTTGAAAAAAAAGCTTCAATCACTAAAATCTAAATGCTTCTTTGCCAGACACCTGGAGAACCCCAGTCAAACGTTGGAGGCAATGCTACGACCTAAAGTGGCCACTCTACCAGGTCACATCCAGGCGGTTTATGTCCAGAATGCAGCCAAGCTGTTCGCCACAGTTCTAAAGAACCAGGAGGGAAACACTGACAGCACAGTCACCCAGGAAACCATTCAGCTAATGATCGACCGACTGCCACTCTTTGTGCAGAGCGCCAACCTGGAAGTTCAGGAGAGGGTAAGTCAACTGGACCAAGCTTTTTATAGCTACATATTTGATTCAAGCATTCAGCTGGATAGATCAGCATCTTTTCTTGTTAGGCTTCCTGTATTCTGCAACTTGTCAAGTACATCCAGAAACTCCAGCAAAAGGATGTAGAAGTAGCTGAGGAGGTCAGCGCATTGTTTGCTGGAGAACTCAATCCTGTTGCCCCCAAGGCACAAAAGAAAGTGCCTGTTCCTGAAGGGTGAGTGTCATTAAAACACATTCATAACTTTACACATTTTAAATCACTTTTTACATATATAATATATACTGTATATAGATTTTTTTTGCTTTGTTTTCTGAATATATAAATTGTTTGCAGCCTGGACTTGGATGCCTGGATAAATGAGCCTCCATCTGAGAGTGAGTCTGAGGATGAGCAGCCCAAGGCTATATTTACTAAAGAAGAGCCCAAACACTCTCGGCCCCGCCACACAGAGGTGGACGAGAAGGAGCTGGCACGGGTATGTTGTTCAATAACAGTTAAACTGTGGAGGCTGGGTTGTTAGCATTTAATCTCGAACATTATTGAATAATCTAAAATTTAATGTAATAACATGCAATAACAGTCATCGCACTGTAGCTATGGGGATGGCTAGTGACTATGTCATCATAGCCCTTCCGTGTCCAAACTAAACGGCGGAATGTACGAGTATAATGATAAAGTGCTGTGTCCCGTTTTATAATAACAGAAATGATGTCAATAAAACAATATGTCACTAATCGCTTGACGTTACTACCGCTTTCCCCTGAACCAAAACGACTTTTAACGGCTCTCGACAAACTCGCATCGCCGCGTGATTACAAAGGGGAGACACGGAGAGCGGCAGCGGGGTGACTGTGTGTGCCTGCTCCGAAACGCTCCGAGATGTGGAGAGGGTAAAAGGCGTTTTCGAGCTTATCTCGTGGCGATAGAGAGAGGACAGAGGCAGCTTTTAGTGATAACTCCATGAGACGCACTGTAGACTGATTCTGTGTAAAGCGTGAACCCT